>CM050164.1:241522929-241785429 GCA_027410445.1 Discoglossus pictus | reverse complement strand
CATGACACCATTAGCTTTGCCTCTACTATACAGAGGTAGCAGCTCTATTATAACAGGCTTACCGCTGCCCCATAGGCTCCACCCAGTCACAGTGCATGAGCTATCATAGCTCTCTCTCTATACTGAGCTTGTTCAGTCTGAAGCAGAACCTACTCTGACCAGACTTTATTTTTAGTCCAGTGCATAGGCATATGTTCCTTTATTTATATAATAGCTGGTTGCCAATAAATCTATGCAGCTTTAAAAACTTAAAATGTAATTTTGGTGTTTGAGACTGCTTCTCCCACCCTCTATCAGATGATCAGGGGGAGCCAGAGAATCTGCCCAGAAGACTATCCTGATAACATTCATGACACCATTAGCTTTGCCTCCACTATACAGAGGTAACTTACTTTCCTGCAGTAAGAAAACCAAATAGGACATCCTTCTGAGCACAGCTTCTTTCATCCCCTGGACACTTAACAGGGGATGAAGAGAAGAATGTGTAGGGGGCTACAATATTAAGTTCAATGTAAGTTTTAAAGCTACATTGAAATTGTATTCTTCAAATACTGATTTTATTCTTAACTTTCCACTAAATAGACAAATTAAACCCTACTGTATGACTACTATAGCGGCCATTTAAGCAAGTAATTTTGTCTGTGTACATCATAAATAAATTCGTATTGCTTGTTCAAATGGTCTGGAACCTGGAGCCCTAAAAAATGTTGTATATATAGCTATGTAAAAAAAAAAAAAAAAAAAGCTAAAATATATAACTATTATTTTTCATTGTAAAATAATTAGAGTTTAAGATGAGGGCCTGAAAAAGAATGAGAGATTTACAACACAGAATGTATATAATTCAAGTAAGAACAGGGCTAGAAGACATTCGTCATTAATGTTTTTAAAAGCAATACAAATATAAATATTACGCTTGGAGAACTAAACAGAAGAATTGTACAGCTGCTGTATATACTGTTACGCAGAAGATGAGATAAAAGCTCCCACACTGTTTTCCTGGAACATTTTGTTAAATATTAGAAAACTCTGAAATTCTGCTGTATGTTTGCAGAGAGTCTATTCTTTTTTAACTATATATATATATATATATATATATATATATATATATATATATATAGAGAGAGAGAGAGAGAGAGAGAGAGAGAGATATTAAAGCCATATGCTTATCATAGATTGCCATTAAGTGGTCTGAAGACACAGTATCAATTTGGCAATGGGCAAATTTTATTTAGAAAGAAAAATAAATACAACGGTTAACCTTTAAAAAAAAGCATAACTTCAAAAACAGAGTAACAAAAAAGCAATGTCTATCCCCACTACAGCATAATTAAATATAATAATTAATAAATAAAAGTATGATTCAGTTTATTTCTGCTTTCTAAGAACATTTTGCCCATTATCAAGCTCGTTCTTCAATTGGAAATCCTTCAAATTTTTATATAAAGTATTTCAATGAGACAATCTTCAATTGGTTGTAAATAATATAGGTTTTGCTACAAAATACTGCAGTTCAAATTAAAACTTTGTTGAGACTGATGGATAGATAAATGTGGAAATCTCTGAGTGTTTTGGTAGTAAATAAAAATGTGTGTGCTTCCCATGCCCCAGCTCCTCCATCCCAAATATCCTAAAACATTAGTGTATGTGGCTGTGTATCTATATATATGTATATATTATCCTTGTAAAGCACCAACATATTCTGCAACACTATACATCGGTTAAGTACAAGACAAAAACATTTTTAACACAATGTAAATGAAGGGAGGGTCCTGTTTTGAGTTTATAATCTAGTGTACAAAGTGCTTTCTCAAGCACCTTAAAAGATTAAAAATTTGCAAATGTACAATCTAAAGGATATATATATTATATTCATACACAAAGTATATATACACAGTGTGTTGGAAAGTGCACTTGTAGACAGAAAGATCACTGTATATAGATATTTTGGTGCATATATTACACTACATCTTCAAGCAGACGACAGCCCTCTGAAAATATGCTTTCCTAGGCCTGACCTCGTGGACCTAGGCAGAACACACTCCTGCTGTAATGGACATTCATCTTATATAACCCTTCTCATCAATATATACAATTCAACATGATCTGAGCCTATATTTGGGTTTTAGTAGGCTCAAGTAGATTATAAAAGTACATTATAAAAGTAGATTACAATATCTATTGTTAAATACAACTAAATAAAATTAGAGCATTTACATTACACATTAGAGATTTAAAACTGATTTTGTAACTGATTGCCCAGAAGATTGTGTTCATAGTGGTAAAAAAATGATAAAAATAATTAGTAAAACATTGTTCAATCTTAAGGGAGAAAAGGTCAAAGGATATATAAAAAATGAAAACAACACAGGACACCATTTAAGTTAAAAAATGACATGACTAGTAGCATCAACTGCAATATAGTAAACCTGAAGCACATATATTTAGAGGTTGAATACAGGATTACATTAATTTTATGGACAATAAACAAAGACAAAGACCAAAACTTACCGTTTCTGATGACTAAATGGGACACAAACGTCTTTAAAAACAACACATAAATCAACAGACTGGTTTGATTTTTTTTACTACTGGCTACTTTTAGTCCTTTAACGGCAGTCTCACACAAATGTCAGAATTAACAAAGTTTCCCAGGAGCTATAATGTAATTAATTGAGGATGAGGTGGTTGTTTTCAATGCAAAAAAAAAAAAAACAACAACAAAAAAAAACTCACAAATCCACTTGGTAAGTGAATTTTGAACAAAGTTCTGCAGGCAGCTCACCCTTTCTTCAAGTTCTAGTTACTGCCCTCAAAATAATGGATGTGTGGACAGGAATCATTACAAAATTGACAAAAAAAATACTCATAACGCCCAAATCTCCAAAATATGTTATACTATGTACTTGAAAGAGCATGGATTTAACGCTGCAATTTGTTTGTAGGACATTTTGCCAAATCTTTAATTTATTCTGACAACTGTATTGGGGAAATGGGACAAAATATCTACATGTTTTTCAGAAACTTATTTCAAAGCAATTACAAACACTAATGCAATGAAATTTGGGATTTCTATTGATAACTCTACTGTATCTACAGATGTACTAAGCTCATTAATATTTTTTTCTTTGGTGCGGTACCCCAAACGGATGATTGGTTGAATGGAAAGGGAAAGCTTTTCCCCTCTTTTTTACTTCTCTCTTTAATTTAATTTTATTTCTTGTTATATTGCTTGATTTATGTATGAAATATAGAGGATTTCCCATTATGCTGGTTAAGCATTTTCTCCCATATACTGACCTATGACAATAGTATATAAACAAGACCATGTAATGTGTGTGTGTTGTTTGCACCTGAAGCACGGAGCGGATAGAAACATAACTCTAAAAAAAGAACTCTGCACCTGAGGCAATACCATTACATGGTGTACACAGGTTGCAAATTTGATCAAAGTATATGCACCTGTTTGTGAGTGGCAATGCTCACTTGATTGAATTCATGGTCCTTTCCCTCTTCATCATTGAAAAATCTGACAGTTGCAGTTCCGCGCTGCCAATTTTAGCATATAAGGAGCGCCGACAGAAGAGGCCTTGAGCTATGAGAGGTGCGCCTGAGGCCCTGTGGGGGCCGAGTGCCCGCGCCGAACATAACGATGGCCTTGCTGTCCATTCAGCGCCATTGAGTTGTGCCACATTGGAGGGGAAAATAGTTATTTGCCTTCCCTGGAACTTGATGGTGCCCGAAAAATTACAGCGCCGTCTGGCGGATTGCACCTGTAACTGCAGCTGTCAGTGCTGCAGAAGAAATGCGCAGGCAAAGAGGGATAGACCCGAATTTATTGTTTAATGTTATGTAATGCACATGTAAATTTTTAATTTTTGTAGAAAAAAAAACAATAATAATTTTATTTAAGTGACTTGGGAAGGTTTGAAGAGACATGCGAAAAACAAAGTAAGGGTTCTCTTATATAAGTTCAAATATATGTGTAAAGGCTTTAGCACTTTATTGCCAAAAGACATATAGAAGTATAGTAGGTGATCTAAGCTGCTTAAGAATGTAAATGTAATGGTCACAGAGTGGAACTTGACTACAGCTTGATTGGTTTGTGAATCGGCTTTTGAACTGTTGACCCAATTAATTCAGCATTCTGAGTGTCTGTAAATTAAACTTAAAATGGCAGCTTCTTCTCTCCACAAATATGCAGGAGACTAGGCAAGTTCTATAACTTTTACTGCGCTTAGGTGTAATTTGTCCTCTAATGTCAAATCCTTCCTGCAGCTCTCTACCAATGACACAGATAGGTTTGCAAATGAAGGACTATCTTAACCATTCTAAACCAATCTAGAGACCTGGTATAAGAACAGCTAATAAATGCAATTATGATTTTCAGCAGGAAATGGACCCTTATGTTGTGAACAATTAGGATTTTAGCAATATTAATTTAAAAAAAAAGCTTTAACTAAGTGCTTTTTAATGAAGAAAAAAAGGCATAATTACTAGAATAAAATGTTGGTGGAGAAGATGAAAGACTTTAAAATATTTGCATTGAGGTCACTAAAGTTATTTGCTGGGGATCTCATCAGTCACTGAAATGTTTAAGCCCGTCTCCAAATCTCTGAGCACCAAAAGTATTAAACAGAACATTTACAAGATGTGACTGAAATTCTGGTGTTCATGAGTAGCATTTAGTGCTTTTTATGATCTATTCTAACTTTCAATAGTGTATGATAGCCAATTTGTTTCCTCCTTAGATGCAAATTAAAAATTGAAGGGAGTTAAGCTGAGAGACAGGTCTAAAAGTCATTCAAGGATCACCATATGAAGGCATACAAAGACTGAGAATTGAGCATGTTATAAAAAAGTAAACTTGTTTGTTTTTAAAATGTTTATATTTATTGCCTCCGACTCCATTTTCCGCTTTGATCAAGCACTACATGTCTTCCCTCACCACCGCATCACGCTCAGACACTTCTATGTAAATTAATGTGGGAGTGGCACTCGCGTGACACGGTGGTGAAGGAAACTTGTAGTGCTTGATCAAATGGAGCTTGCTATTTATATTCTCTTTTTCTCATACTGGTTCCTTACTTTCATCTTCCATTGTTAAAACTGACAAGAAGTAGTCATTAAGGGAGTAAGTGGAAACTTTGCCATGCCCCTATGTCTGCTTACTTCGCACTTTAAACTGACACATACTGTTATATTGTCAGATTAATGAGAACTCCCAGCAAGCGTGAGAAAGATACAAGTTGTATTTTTTTTATACATGATATGTCAGAAGTATGTATTATCACATCCCTCTTCAGACCATCATAGTATTTTAAATCCCATTTAAAAGTTTTCACTCTCTCCTAATTAGTTTATGTAATGTGATTATTAATCTCTCATAGTGGGGGTGGTAAATCACATGAGCATGCACAGTTGTGAGATCTGTAGAGAACAATGATATTAAGGCATTGATGTCTTTGTGTTGTAAGACTGTATTATTCAGATCAGTGTGTCCTTGTAAAGTTTACAATGTAAACCAATGTGCTTTCCATTCGTCTAAATGAAACCACTAGCATTTTTAGCTGTAGCAGATAAAAGCTTCCTCCACATTGAAAGTTCCCTCCTATCTATGGGCCTCATTCAATTGATTTGGCCAATTGAATAGGGCTCTAAATAAGCACATAGCATTTTTTTTTAAATAAGTTTTTAGTTAGTGAAGACCCTACTTTTTGATAGATGCTTACAAACTAAAAAAACTTCTTTAAAAAAAATATGTAATGTGCTTATTTGGCCAAATTGCAATTGAATAAGGGCCTAAGGGAGCAGATAAATAGAAACCAAAATGGTAAATTCTACTGCAACGTAATCACATATAAAATTAACAATATAGGTCTACATTGGCTCTTTTTGTAAATAAATAATGTATTGGTAATTTTTTAAATATCCCCCTGAATACAACAGGTAGCAGAAACAATAGAACAGTTTTTAGGTCGTTGTATGGTAGGGATTATACAGGGTACTCCTGCTGTTATTGTACAAATACTCGGAGCCTCATTCAATTCCGAGTTGCCCAATTGAATAGGGCTCTACATAAGCACATACAAAACATTTTGACAGAACTTTTTAGTTAGTGAACTTCTATCCAAAACCAAGGTTTTCACTAACTAAAAACTTCTGTAAAAAAATATGTTATGTGCTTATATAGAGCCCTCTTCAATTGGCAAAATTCAAATTGAATGAGGACCTCGGACAGCTACAAAGATTTGTAATTAGAAAGATGAACAATACTAGTCAAATCAAAATAAGCATCATTAAAAATACAGTCACTTTGAAATGAAAACTAAATAAAAAAGGTAACTGGCATACAGTATGTGTAGAGAAAGCCTATCTTGTTGCCCTGGTAACAGTGCCGCCACTTTAAGAATAGCTCCTATACAGTGCTTAGATGCTATTTGGGAATAAAAGATATAGAAGTTGGAAAAAATGGGATAAATCTATTTCTGAAGAAAAAAAAAAATACATGCTCTCAAAACAAGAGAAAATAATAATGTACAAAAAAGTAACTGGGAAATTAAAATATCAAACACAACAAAGCTTTTTTTCTCTAGTTGTAATATATTGCTCAACAGAGACAATAATAATGAGGTCCCCACCCTAAAAAACCCTCAATCTGAAAAGCTTTGCAGTGGAAATGTAAATAGAGTGGTCAGTGTGCGTGAGGATTGAATGTCATATTAAAGAACATTAATTGTTTTTTCTCTTTTTAAGTTGGTAGGTAGGGCTTGAGGTTATGGGTTGTTTGGTGTTAGTCATGGGCATAGGGGCCAAAAAAAAATACTGGGGGGATAGAGTTTAAAGAGACAAAAAAAATGTGCCCCTTAGTGGCGTAATTCAACTCTACTCCCAGTAGGGGTGGATCTATCACCGGGGAACCAGGTGCAATCTACTGGGGCCATGCTCTGGTGGGGGCCCAATGCTGTAATGCCCCTCAAAAAGTTTTTACTTTATATATATATATATATATATATATATATATATATATATATATATATATATATATATATTATATATACACTGCTCAAAAAAATAAAGGGAACACTAAAATAACACATCCTAGATCTGAATGAATTAAATATTCTTATGAAATACTTTGTTCTTTACATAGTTGAATGTGCTGACAACAAAATCACACAAAAATAAAAAAATGGAAATCACATTTTTCAACCCATGGAGGTCTGGATTTGGAGTCACCCCCATTATGAAAGTGGAAAAACACACTACAGGCTGATCCAACTTTGATGTAATGTCCTTAAAACAAGTCAACATGAGGCTCAGTAGTGTGTGTGGCCTCCACGTGCCTGTATGACCTCCCTACAACCCCTGGGCATGCTACTGATGTAGTGGCGGATGGTCTCCTGAGGGATCTCCTCCAAGACCTGGACTAAAGCATCTGCCAACTCCTGAACAGTCTGTGGTGCAACGTGACGTTGGTGGATGGAGCGAGACATGATGTCCCAGATGTGCTCAATTGGATTCAAGTCTGGGGAACGGGCGGGCCAGTCCATAGCATCAATGCCTTTGTCTTGCAGGAACTGCTGATACACTCCAGCCACATGAGGTCTAGCATTGTCTTGCATTAGGAGGAACCCAGGGCCAACCACACTAGCATATGGTCTCACAAGGGGTCTGAGGATCGCATCTCGGTACCTATTGGCAGTCAGGCTACCTCTGGCGAGCACATGGAGGGCTGTGTGGCCCCCCACAGAAATGCCACCCCACACCATTACTGATCCACTGCCAAACCAGTCATGCTGGATGATGTTGCAGGCAGCAGAACATTCTCCACAGCGTCTCCAGACCCTGTCACGTCTGTCACATGTGCTCAGTGTGAACCTGCTTTCATCTGTGAAGAGCACAGGGCGCCAGTGGCAAATTTGCCAATCTTGGTGTTCTCTGGCAAATGCCAAAAATACTGCATGGTGTTGGGCTGTAAGCACAACCCCCACCGGTGGATGTTGGGCCCTCATACCACCCTCATGGAGTCTGTTTCTGACCGTTTGAGCAGACACATGCACATTTGTGACCTGAGGTCATTTTGCAGGGCTCTGGCAGTGCTCTTCCTGTTCCTCCTTGCACAAAGGCGGAGGTAGTGGTCCTGATGCTGGGTTGTTGCCCTCATACGGCCTCCTCCACATCTCCTGATGTACTGGCCTGTCTCCTGGTAGCGCCTCCATGCTCTGGACACTACGCTGACAGACACAGCAAACCTTCTTGCCACAGCAAACCTTCTTGCCACAGCTCGCATTGATGTGCTATCCTGGATGAGCTGCACTACCTGAGCCACTTGTGTGGGTTGTAGACTATGTTTCATGCTACCACTAGAGTGAAAGCACCACCAGCATTAAAAAGTGACCAAAACATCAGCCAGAAAGCATAGGAACTGAGAAGCGGTCTGTGGTCACCACCTGCAGAATCACTCCTTTATTGGGGGTGTCTTGCTAATTGCCCATAATTTCCACCTGTTGTCTATCCCATTTGCACAACAGCATGTGAAATTGATTGTCACTCAGTGTTGCTTCCTAAGTGGACAGTTTGATTTTACAGAAGTGTGATTGACTTGGAGTTACATTGTGTTGTTTAAGTGTTCCCTTTATTTTTTTGAGCAGTGTATATATATATACATATACATATATATATATATATATATATATATATATATATATATATATATATATATATATACATACATATATATAATGGGTCAAAGCTTTTATGCTCCATAGCCCTTTAGTCTGGTAATGCATGATTACATTTAATTTTGATATTTTTCTGTGTCCCCCTGCTCATATAATCTGAAGGGGATTTGTAACATTTATTAACTTTAGTGGAGATTTTTTTTTTTTATTGTGTGGAATATCTCTTACAAATAAGTGATCTCGGCCTCTAGAGATGAAAAAAAGTATATTGTTTTCATTAGTTCACTTATTGGAATATAAGGGTATGTTCTTTATCTGTCAGGTGGCAGAGATGGAAAGAGAAACAGGGAAAGTCAAGAGGTTTTGTTAGATAATTTGAACGGACTGAGATTTATACCCCATCCCTTCCTCCTCAAGGGCCAAGAAGAAGGCAGTTTCAATGAATAGATGCAAGCATTGCTCTCCAATATTGTAAACACCCCTGCCACATTCATCTTCTCCTAAAGTAATAACTAGCGTTATATATTTTTTCCTGCCCTTTTATGCTCTTAGCCAGACTTTTCAACATATATTTTGGTTTTTTCTTTGGACTGTAGCCATTTAAAATACTAATAATGCATTTTCCCTCATTTTGGATAATTATCATACGTTTTGATTTATGGCTATTTAGTTAAACATCATTGTAATCAGCAGTTCCTATATTCTTTATTTTCCGCACTGATCAATGATCTATTGCAGATTTACACTACATTTTATTAGTAAATGAGATAATGATACAATGAAATGGGTATAATGACTCTGACACAATTTTCAAAATACTACCTTAACTGAAATAGTTGTAGAATAGTCTTCCAAAAGAAGATGTATGTTCACGAAATGAACTAAAAAATGTTTGGGATGTGTATAAACCAATACTGAGGTTTCATTAAGAAAAAAAAAATGTTAATTGAATAAGTAGGCAAGATAGGCCTTTTAACCCAAAATGACGAAACCAATAAGCCTTTGCTGCTCGTATATTTCTTTGGTACATTTTATCAATGACTAAAAACATTAAAAAAAATTATGAGTCTGTTTCAAAAATATAAATGCACTTTTAAAGTATCCCACCTGACAATGCAGTTATGATTCATGATATGTGTTAGAAGTAGTGTAGCTAAATATACAGATGTTATTAAACTACGCTTGTGCTCAGATGTAAACACCAGATTGCATGAGAATGATTATTTTAAGGTTAAAATTTCATGTTTTCCAAGTATGCAAATAAGCTAATTGTTGGTTATGATGATGTATCTCAGAAAGTCTGTGCAGAGGGATTAGTCACATTGGGGATTCCAGGCATGTGCACAATAACAATCCATCAAAGCTCAGTCTGAGGCCATGATTACACTAGGGCTGGCGCAGCAAGAGGATCACATGAAATGAGGCTTTTTAACCACTTCTAGTACCAAAGCAACCTCTGAAAATGTTTATCTAAACTGCTGTGATATTTCACTGCTCAATCCTCTTATTGCCCTTGGGAACAGCAGTATATGCAACATAAAATGCCTAGAGGGCTAAATATCAACTAGTTACACATATTAATATGCTCAGACACTGCCTGTCAAACAGCAAAATTGTACTTTATTTAAAAATGTGGTACCAGCAACTGGTGCAATGAATATTATGCTATGTAGCCTTCTATATCTCCTGGCACACTATTAATCTTCAAGGTGCTACTGCTCAACCCAGTCGATGCCAGCTGTGAGGTAATAATCAGAAACTTAGCTCCCTAGCCCCCCACAGTTATCATTTCTGATTCCTTATACACATTTGTGTTATACCAAATATTTATTTGTGTTAATACATTTGCATTTTTATATGTTAGACTACTGCACTATTAATTTATATTTGAATATAAACTAATTTGAACAAGGAGTGCTATAAAGGACACTCATCAGCCTTAGTGGTTCTTTAAAGTGAGAATGAAGATGGGATCTGGCAGTTTGCTACTTGTGGTCATAGTCTTAGGCTATATAAAATGATGAATAATAGCACATAGACATTGATAAACAGTTATAAACAGTGTGTCCAAAAGAAGATGCAAAGGCCAGCCTAAAAAAAAGCTAAAATGAATGGGCGAGTTTGTTACCCTAAAGTTTGCTGAATTTCTTGCATTTGCAAACTATTTTCTATCAATGTTGACACCCCCTTAAAATCCCAGGGAAAATTAGCATACATAATACATTGTATCTTTTTGGTCTGTGAATTGAGATGCTTCTTTCCTTTAGATTTCTGTAATACCCAGAACAAGGTATGTGTCCATTCAATCACTGATTATTTTATCTACTTCCCAGGTGAAACTTCCCCAGCCCCAGTGAATTGTACCTGTAACCCCCCCCCCCCCCAGCCCCAGTGATTTGCCCCATCACCTCCCCAGCCCCAGTGATCTCTCCCAGCCCCAGTGAATTGCCCCATCACCTCTCCCAGCCCCAGTGAATTGCCCCGAGATCTCTCCCAGCCCTAGTGAATTGCATGGACTCACACAGAGACACATGCACTCACACAGACACACATTCACAGAGACCATGAACGTTCTCTTCCTCAAACTTTGCAGGTCATTACAGGACCATAAAGTTCAAGGTCTCTAACATCCACCAGCTCCATGATGTCATCTTGGAGGGGTGGAAGAGAACTCCTGTGACAACCTGTGAAGCTCCGGTGAATTCCATGCCCATGAGGGTTAAGGCAGTGCTGGAAAATAATGGCATCCACACAAAATATTGACACTTTGGACATTTTCACTTAGGGGTGTACTCACTTTTGTTGCCAACGGTTTAGACATTAATGGCTGTGTGTTGAGTTTTGAGGGGACAGCAAATTTATACAGGCTGTACACTTACTACTTTACATTGTAGCAGAGTGTCATTTCTTCAGTGTTGTCACATGAAAATATATAATAAAATATTTACAAAAATGTGAGGGGTGTACTCACTTTTGTGAGATACTGTAAATGCTCATTTGCCTAAAAGACAATTAGAATAGGAAGAAGCTGAAATGTTTGATTTACAAGAATTTATCAAGGAGAAGGTGTATGTCTAAAGAACAACTGTGTAACCGCTCGAGCATTTTTACTTGAATGTCGATTTATGGTCGTTTAAGGACCCAGTATAGCAGCCTCATCTAGCTGGCTGCATTCAGCATTGCTGATTTGCTGCAAAGCTGAGCATGCTCACATAGACATTGTACATTTTTACAAAAATTAACCCTCTCAGGAGCCTAGCTCAATCCTGGGGGTGTAAACATCACCTGAAACAGTTTTGTTTTTAATGCATGCAAATAAATGTACTCATACACTACTAATTCCCCTCTATCAGATGCATTCATAACCCAGCTCACTTGCATATACCTTTAAAAGCTTATAAAATGTGTCTTTTCATTAAAAAAAATAATTAGTAAAACTTGTTAATTTCCAATAATAGGAAACGCTGCAGGAAATACCTCTGCTCAAGAAGAGAGTATGTACTACTAGATCAATATTTGATTTAAGCTATATTGCTGCACATTGGCTTATATGGACAAACCCCAAAAGACAGTTATACACCCAAAACAGTATATTTGCTCCAGGACCTTTATTTTCAAAAAAATAAATACACTATTCAATATTAGCAAAATACCCTCTCTCAGATGCAACAAAGTAAAAAACGCCTTAAATGGCCCTTTAATGATGGTGAGTTGATGAAGGAAATATATCAGAATAAAGGAAAGATGAAAATTAGTAAACTTTCATATGGTTAAGAGTTTATGATTTTAACATGTTCACAATTAAATTAAGTTAAGGGGGGGGGGTAAAAGTAATGAAACTGCATGTTACACTGCATTTTATCACTAGTCAGAAAAAAATATTACCAAGTGAAGAGAAAGTAGGGGTAACCCCAAGGAGACGAGCAATACAAAAGAAAGTGCCAATAATTAATGGGGAGAAAAGGAGAATGTAGGATTTGAAAAACATGAATCGGAGACTGGCGAAAAAAAGTGTGGAGAGTGGCTCTCGTACTTCAACCATATCAGTCAAATACAAGCACGCCAAGAGATAAGACAAATATTAAGACCTCTCATGCCTTCCACAAATTCAGGCCTACCCTTTCTTCTATCATGTAGATTACATACAGTTTATACATTTAAAAATAAGCATGTAGCAGTACTTTAGAACTGAGTATACACACAATTTAGATATAAAACTACTGCATGATCTTCCATGCTTGCCCACACGTAATGCTTTGCAAATCCAGGTCCATAGTAAAAATGTGCAGCTGGAGGTGGACACATTTTAGAAGATGCTAAGCTACTTTAATGGAAGAAATAATGGCTATTGTTGTCCCCAGAGATACATGGAAATGTATGGTGTTTGCGAACAAAATCCATCTGGATTATTACCAATTAGCCTGCTTGGTCTTTGTGAGGATTAGCAAATTTGCTAGAACAGCTAGATCTGTACCTCGCTGTCCAATGATTGGTTAATGCGTCTGGTTTCATTAAACAGCATGAAAAACACCAGGTACCAGTAAAGCTCTGAGTTACTCTGTGCTCTTCATACTCCACAGATATGCTTGTTTCACTGATGAGAATATTTTTGTTCTGTAAAAGGCTAATCTTTTGCATGTTTGCATTTTAATTAATCAGTCACCATCAGTTCCTTGCATAGCAAGCTGTTCAAGCTGTTTCCACTCTCAGCAAGTCAAAGGAAGACAGACCCAAATAGCTTGGCGACTGAAGCACCCCATTGCAGAGGCTGGCTGAATCTGACAAATCTGAATAGCTGGGTCTTACACATTTGGAAGGAAGCTCTGACTATCAACACATATTAACCCCTTCACTGAACCATCACTATTTGTATCAGCATTTTGCAGGAGCAGACATTAATGCTAAGCACAGCAAGGCAGAAAGATTAATAGCATGTTGTGAGACATCTCTTATCTGCTTCATGCCATGTTACTGATTTACAGAAGCTCAGGCACATGCTGCTACTAAAAAATGGTCAAAATGGTAGGTAGGTATGTACTGCCAACAGAACATATTGTAATGTTAGGATTCAATTTTCCCCTTGTGGGCATCCTAAAAAAAAATGAAACACAGTATGTATATGGATAGAGCGACAGAAAATCCGACATAAAGAGATATAAAAGACAAAGAGATAAGATAGACAAACACACATAGACACATAAATAAGTAGATAGCTAGAATGCAATATATGTTTGCACATATATAATTCTACGTGCTATACAGAACCTCTAAGGTAATGGACTGATTCTGTCCATTGTAACTCAATACTTTGTGCTGCGTGTTCTACGTTTTGATAGAACCGTAATCACTGCCATCACAGAATCCCCTATTAATGATAATGTTTGAAAGAATGGTATGCTGAGGCCATTGAGTTCCGCTTTTAGCTTGTATAAGCCCATGCTTTCTGAATCTTTTGCAAACCTCCACTTATAAAAGGCGCTGAAATACTATGCGCTGCAGGGTTGAACTTTAACCCTGATTATGTTAAATGTTGCTATTGTTAAGAGAGCTCAGAGCAGACCTGGAAAGTGTTCTGTTTAAAAGGAAGATGGCATTTCAAGAGACTGACAGATGTACATTAATTGCATCTGCGAAGTGCCTCTTTAAACAATATCTCGATTGAAATACTGGAAATACACAGCTTATAAATGGAGGCATTTCTTTATAGCTTTTTGCCTTGGGTAATTGTCACACTTTACAGTAAGATAAAAGCCGTCTCGACGCCGACCTTGAACCAGCTCTTTTAAGAAAAATGTAAATGTGTTTATCTTACAAGTTCCAACTTGCTAATTAATTCGAATATTGGTAGCTGTTGATCAAAACAAAGCATGCACTATTTTAACACTCGCTTAATTTTATTCTATAACGCTTACTAATCTAAAAAAAAAAATGACCTTTTATTAAACATCTTTAAAAAAATTTAATGGAACGTAGAGTTAATAATTAAAATTAGTTTTTACTGTGGCATATTTATCAAACTGGAGATTGGATATCCATTTTTATGGCACCTGTACATATTTTACACTGATACACTGGTACCTTGGTTCTCAATTTTAATCTGTTCCAGACAGCAGGTTGAATTCCAAGGAAGTATTTCCCATAGAAATCAATGCAAATTGAAATAAACCATTCAGAGACCCACATATTTCTTTGATCCATGCACTAGGTGCTTTCTCCCTTTCCTCCTCTTCACCTGATGAAATTTACTCAGCCACTATCTGTTGCTGCTCCATTTGAAGTTCCTGCAGCTCCTCCAAAGACTTTTTGACAGAGGGGACAAATATTTTGTACATTCATCCAACAAAGAAAAGCACATCTAACTGGCTTTGTTACTGGCCCTCCACATTACACTTAACTTGATTTTTATCAAATTTACTCTAGACCCGTCTTTTACCAGATCGGCATGCAATTGTTTTGCTTTCTTGCATATTATTGCCTTGGAAATACTATTATCTACTAACTTTTTTATGTTAATCCAAATGCACAACAATTTCTCCACTTCTTCAATGTCTCTTACCTTTGCTTACTCACAACCTTCACACCTCTAGCCACATCTGCTTTTTTAATAGTTTCCTTATTTTTCAGTGTTCTAGGCATTTTCCACTCAGCAGTGAGATCACACACGCGGCTACCACACTCATACTTGGCTATTATCTCTTTTTTTGGTTTATGGTGGTCACTATTTTTCTTTTCTGCTAACTGGTATCCCTAGCCTTCTTCAAGCTCATGATGCAAGCACAAGCTAAAATGTTGTCCTTATAGGCACAGGTTGCACTTTGTGTCTGCAAGAATCAAAGTGCAGACTGTGTCTACAAGAATCAAATCAGACTGCTCTTGGGCTTTTGCAGGCACTAACTACACTACACCACAGTACCGAACTTTCTTCCACTTCCTAAAAGACAAGATGTGGCGTGTAGCGAGTTCTGAGCAAGTTATGTCAGTATCTACTGTAAATATGTGTTCTAAAGAATTACATTGGAAGTAAACTTACAACAAGTTTGCCAATTTGATTTTATTAAATATTAGTACACTTTCCAACTATTACATTTTATCTTTGAGGATATGTTTTTGGGCCATGTGTAAAAGCTCATTTGTGGGTTTTCAGCTTAAGATCCAGTCTATGCATTAGAGAACCACAGAAATATAAATAACAAAAGCTGTGTATTTTTAAAAATATACTATTTCTTTAAATAGGTTCATAAAATGATGGACAACATAAAAAGTGTATGCGTATATTTAAAATGGCTGACCCTACACATTACCATGTAAGTGCTGCACTGCAACAGCACTTGCATGCACTAATCTGGTTCAATATTAATGTAAAGTTTATTATTGATAAAAAAAATATGTATTACAATATATTCAGATGGAAAGCATATTCATCAATTCTCTACACACATTGTTAACTTGTTCTGTAGTTATCAATACAACCTAAAAAACAGTCCAAGTTTAATAATGCTTACAATCAATGTTTTTGATATCAGCATGCTCATGACACATATAACAACACAATTAAAAACACATTTACTGTCTCTACAGCATTATTCAATTATTTATGGCTCAGATTTTGCAGAATTTGATAGCATTGATTTTTTTCCTGATTTATAGAAATCATGTTATAGTATTCTGTCTCTTAGTTTGTAAACTCTCATAAGAGCAGGGCTTTCCTCTCAACATATATGTAAAAATGTGCTACCTAGTTTTATTTTCTTCCTGAACTGGGTGATATATTTGTAAATCATTAGCCACGATCACCATTGTGGTAGTCACTAAAAATGTATCTTCTCTAATCAGACAGCTATACAGCGTCGCCACTTTTGTGATAGAGAACAGTCTAATATTACAACTGTACCAACCCCCGGTTAGCCCCCCCATATTTTCAATTTTAACAAAAGATTATTCCATTTGTCAGATCTTTGTTAGATCAGGTTTGATCAACAATTTTTTTCGTTAGATCTACTCTAAAATATGCTATATTAACAATCATTGTCAGGGGGGGGGGGGCTAACCCGTAGCCAGCCCCCCTCAACAAAAATGTGTACAAAATGTTGTTGATTATGATAGCTCTATGTTAGATCAGGTTTGATCAGGCAAAAGTTTTGTTAGATCTAGTCTACTTACTGAGATATTGCATATATAATTAGGGGGGCTAACCCCCCTCAACTGAAAATTGGACAAAATGTTACTGATTTTGGTAGATATTCTTTAGATCAGGTATGAGCAACTGTTTTTTTCGTTAGATCTATCACGCAAGAGGCGGTATTCACTACTTAACTTTGTGGGCGTGACTACGGGTTAGCCCCCCCCTCAAGCGAAATTAAAGAATGTTTTTATTGATTTTGGTAGATATTCGTTAGATCAGGTACTGTACCATGAAAGTGCAGATGACTACAAAGTACATTTTACCTTACCTGCATTTAAATTGGGGCAACACAGGCATTACCCCAGTGTACAGCAACCATATTACCACTGTCCCCCTGCTCCCCCCGTTGTATTGACGGTTGTCACACACAGGGGAGCAGGGAGAAGCCAGGAGCGGGGCACGGATGCGCACTATTTCGTGCGTGCATCTAACGTGCTACCGTAAAGCTGTGATATAATTTATTGAGCTCTTCAGTGTAATTATCTGTCTAATCATCTAATGCATAACACTAACCCCCCCCCCCCCCCCGCAGCCTAACCCTTCCCCCGCTGGGCACCCTAACCCTCCTTATATAGATTCATCATCATGCTGCTTATTAGAGCTTGCTGGTATTAGAGCTTGCTGCGGCCCACCAGGAAATTTCCCAGTATCCCGGTGGGCCAGTCCGGCACTGATTGTAAGATCACTCTCAGGGCTCCCTCTTCAGTGTCCTCCACTGGACCACCATGGAAGCATGTATCCCACCTCCCTGCACACAGGTAAGAGGCAGGGAGAGAGGGAATAAGTTAAAAAAAACTTCTCACCCACCCCAAATCTACTTATTAACACACAACATCACGGACACACACTGCATGCCCTTTTTTTTTTAACACAGTCATACACAGCATTACTCACGTTATACATGCATATTCAAATATCACTAATAACTTCAGGCTGGGCATATGCTGGACTTTATCACCTCAATACTGTGCATGTAGAGAATAAAAAAAATATTGAAAATGATCTACACATTGTGTTAGCAAATCCCTAAATTATGATGTCACCTGTGGCTTGATATGAAAATTTACTGGTATTTATGTGCAAAATTAAAATAAGATTGTGAATACCGCCTTTTGCGTGATAGATCTTACAAAAAAACTGTTGATCTTACCTGATCGAATGAATATCTGCGAAAATCAATAAAAAAAAAAAATTGTTTGAGGGGGGGCTAACCCGTAGTGACGCCCACAAAGTTAAGTAGTGAATACCGCCTCTTGCGTGATAGATCTAACGAAAAAAAACAGTTGATCTTACCTGATCTAACAATTATCTATCAAAATCAATAAAAGAAAATTTAAATTTTGTTTGAGGGGGGGCTAACCCGTAGTCACGCCCACAAAGTTAAGTAGTGAATGCCGCCTCTTGCGTGATAGATCTAACGAGAAAAACTGTTGATCTTACCTGATCTAACAAATATCTATCAAAATCATAAAAAGAAAATGTAAATTTTGCTTGAGGGGTGGCTAACCCGTAGTCACGCCCACAAAGTTAAGTAGTGAATGCCGCCTCTTGCATGATAGATCTAACGAAAAAAACAGTTGATCTTACCTGATCTAACAAATATCTATCAAAATCAATAAAAGAAAATTAAAATTTTGCTTGAGGGGGGGCTAACCCGTAGTCACGCCCACAAAGTTAAGTAGTGAATACCGCCTCTTGCGTGATAGATCTAACGAAAAAAAAACAGTTGATCTTACCTGATCTAACGAATATCTACCAAAGTCAGTAACATTTTGTCCAAATTTCAGTTGAGGGGGGGCAGCCCCCCCTAATTATATATGCAATATCTCAGTAATTAGACTAGATCTAACAAAACGTTTGCCTGATCAAACCTGATCTAACGTAGAGCTATCATAATCAACAACATTTTGTACACATTTTTGTTGAGGGGGGGCTGGCTACGGGTTAGCCCCACCTGACAATGATTGTTAATATCGCATATTTTAGAGTAGATCTAACGAAAAAAATTGTTGATCAAACCTGATCTAACAAAGATCTAACAAATGGAATAATCTTTTGTTAAAATTCTAAATATGGGGGGGCTAACCCGGGGGTGGTTACAACTGTATATTTTCTAAGAAATATCTGCTGAGCTCTTACTATTCACACAGATTTTTATTTTTATTTTTATCTCACAGCATCTGTTATAACTGCAATTTAGCAGCAAAAAGTAAATATAATAAAAGTAATAGGCATTAGTATAACATTTTATTTGCTGCTATTTACTGAATGAGGGAAATGTATTATGAGTACCTAACAACGGCTTTTTATTAATACCAGCCGAGCATGTGCAATGGAAATCACTACAGAGACAAAACAAGAAAGTGTTTTGAGAGTTAGAAAGAGTTTTGTTGGTCTCAGTATAATAAAATAGCATTACTGTCACTCCTGCATACACATTTTCTCTCACAGCTCTCCTTTTAAAATTCACTTGCTTGCTCAATCAGACTTTCTCCATACTTTTAAAAATATTCAGAACAGCAAAGCCCCAACCCAGACACCATCCTAGCACATCTAATGGAAGGCCATAAACCACCTACCTCATACAAAACTTGTGGTTTATATGGACCGCCCCCCGCCCCAGCATTTATACTCAACTCCCCTTTCTTTCTTTTTCTAGTGTCATAGCGTAATTACATATCAATCAATTCCACAACCCCCTCCTCCCCCTCAAAGAGAGACAGAGGGTAAATATTTAATATTATTTTATCCTTTAGATGCTAAAGGAAGAGAAGAAAATAGATACAGGGGAAAGAGGAAGAAGAAGAGAGAGAGAGAGAGAGAGAGCAAGGAGAGTGAAAACTACGTATATACATACCGTATATGCTCGAGTATAAGCCGACCTGAGTATAAGTCGAGGCACCTATTTTACTACAAAATACTGGGAAAAATGAGTGACTCGAGTATAAGCCGAGGGTGGGAAATGTGATGCCTCCTGTGTCCCTCTTGTGCCCTATGTGTCCCCCCTCTTGTGTCCCCCTCTCTCTCCCATGTCTCTTCTCCCCTCTCCCTTCCCTGTGTCTCTTCTCCCCTCTCCCTTCCCTGTGTCCCTTCCCCCCCTCCTCATTCTCAACCTCCCTCCTCAACCCCACTCCTGAACCTCCTTTCTCATCATCCCTCCTCATCCTCAACCTCCCTCCTCAACCCCCTCATCCTCAACCCACCCTCCTCAACCCCCCTCCACAACCCCCCATCCTCAACCCGCTCATCCTCATCCTCAACCCCCCATCCTCATCCTCAACCCCCCATCCTAATCCTCAACCCCCCCCATCCTCATCCTCAACCCCCCATCCTCATCCCCCAATCCTCAACCTCAACCCCTCCATCCTCAGCCCCCTCCTCAACCTCCACCCCCTCCTCAACCACAACCCCCTTCTTATCCCCCTCCTCATCCTCAACCCCCTCCTCAACCTCCCTCCTCAACTTCCACCCCCTCCTCAACCTCCCTCCTCAACCTCAACCCCCCCATCCTCAACCCCCTCCTCAACCTCCTTTCTCATCCTCCCTCCTCAACCTCAACCCCCCATCCTCAACCACCCTCCTCATTGTCCCTTCTCATCCTCAACCACCCACCTCATCCTCAACCTCTACCTCCCTTCTCAATCTCCCTTCTCAATCTCCCTCCTCAACCTCAACCCCCCAATCCTCAACCCCCTCCTCAACCTCCCTCCTCACCCTCAACCCCCCCATCCTCAACCCCCTCCTCATCCTCCCTCCTCAACCTCAAACCCCCATCCTCAACCCCCTCCTCATCCTCCCTCCTCATCCTCAACCTCCCTCCGCATCCTCAACCTCCCTCCTCAACCCCCCTCCTCAACCTCAATCCCCCATCCTCAACCCCCTCCTCAACCTCAACCCCCTCCTCAACCTCCCTCCTCAATCTCAACACCCCTCCTCAGCCTCCCTCCTTATCCTCAACCCCCTCAAGTGAGGGGTAAGGGAAAGGGGGGGGTATTTAGAGGGGTAGAATGAGGGGGGGTTAGAATGAGGAGGGGGTTGAGGATGAGGAGGGGGGAGGGAAAGAGACACGGGGGGTAGAGAGACATGGGGGTAGAGAGACACAGGGGGCTAGAGAGACACGGGGGGGTAGAGAGACACGGGGGGGGGGGGGTGAGTGACTCGAGTATAAGCAGAGGGGGTCCTTTTTAGCCTTAAAAAATGAGCTGAAAAACTCAACTTATACTTGAGTATATAGGGTACATATGCATATATATATATATATATATATATATATATATATATATATATAAATATATATATATATATATAGATATATATATATATATATATATATATATATATATATATATATATATATATACATATATATATATACATACATACAACTTTCCACAGCAAAAAATAGAAGACACATATTTTAACCATGGTCTCTAATAGTTCTATTATATTATTTTTCCTGTTTATAATAATAGCCAACATTTCCTCCTCCAAAGACCACCTCCGCAATCTCAATAGTGCCAATATGTGATTTATTGTGATTATAAATTGTTTTCCATTTTTCTTTTATATAGATCGAAAAATTCTGGATCTTCCAATAAAGTATTGGGAATTTCCATTTTCAAATCCTGTGCTCGTTTTGTGAATAGTTCAATGTTGAACAATATAAGTACATTATCTAACAATACAATATTTCCTATTTGTAAATTTCCACTCTTATCAACTAATTTATGTGAGATTAAGAAATAATCTATCATAATAAGATCTATTTTCAGTAACAAGTGAACTGTTTCCTTTCCTTTTCTCCTCCCCGTCCTTGTTTCATCTCCTTCTCCTTTGTGAATAAAAAGTGCACCAAATCCTTTTTAAATGATTTACTATTTTCTGTTAACGTTATTTCCCTTTTTATTGCGGGTGATCATCTCCCAATAAGATTCTAAATTATGTTATTGTTCTTCCCTTTTATAAATGCTATTTCTTTCTCCTTCATCTCTTTCTCTCCTTTAATTTGACCACGCTCTGTTTAAACTATTCTTTAATTTATCATTTTAAATTCTTTAGAAGAATCAACACCTCTCTTTTTTTATTAGTGATATGAACGTTATATGAATTTCAATTTAATGTACAGCAGATTGAGCAAGTTACTGACATCCCATATTTTCAGGAGTCATATCCAGTAATAAATATAATTGTTTGAGCTATCTCTGTCTATGTACCATAGAGTAGAGCTCCAAAACACTTCTCTCACCACCCTAATGAATTTCTGTTGTGATTACGAAGAGTCCCTTTTTCCTACTTATTGTTCCCAGAGCATTATTCCCATTACACTCATCAGGAAATGTGTTGCTAAATCAAGATATAGTTTTTCACCAGCTAGGTGTTTGTATGCATTATAATTTATTGCCTTTAGATCATTTTAGAAGCAATATAAGGAGAAAATAGACTATAAACTCCAGATTTAGTTTTTAATATGCATCTCCCAGATTATAAATTAGAGACAGCTTAGTCAACTTTTTTGTCATTTCCTCAAGACATAATTTTTTAATTTACAATCAGGTGACCTTTTACTTTCTACCAACACAAAAATATCCAGGGAGAGTCCAGAGGAACAATATCATCAATTTGTTTATCACTATATCGAAGCATATTTTTATATATTGCAGTTAATTGTTATGTCCTAATACGTACATTTATAACATTTCAAATCTTTTAGCACAGTTTAAGTTTTGCTGTGTGTTTCTATCAGAAAAAAAGAATTTCCAAAACTACTATACATTATTTAAATAGCTAAATCTGTATGTTAATCATTTAACTTATCTCAGGAGTTAGGTTTTTCTTCAAACATGTTTAATCAAGAAGCCTTTTTTTACCAGTTAAGGCTCCCTAGATTCTGCTGTTAAGAATTACATTAACTGTAACGTATACATTATGACTTCAATTTATCTGAAAAATAAATTAAGGAGTTATCATTTATTATAAGGTTGCTATATATAAAACTTTCCTTCCTTATTTCTTTATCCACAAAGCTAAGGTTATAGGGTTTCTTCATATCTTTCACATATTTTATTGTCAGTATTACCCTTATTATACTGCTTTTTATTGCTACATAGGCTACCAATTTAATATTTCCATGATCATATCATTTTTACGAATCACCAAGATGTTATAAGCTTTATAAATCAACTAATATATCAAATAGCGGGCACTATATCATCGGTTGTGGCTCCAATATTTTGCTGTTACAATTTTAAGATCACATAAATACAAAAAGAACAGGGAAAAAAACACCACTGTTTGCAGAATGTTCACATGTCTATTGAGTCACTATACCGGCAACTCGGTCAATAAGACACTGACATAGGCTAGATCAAAGTGTCTTACTTCCAGTTCATTTTTAATAATCAATGCTCCCATCTGGATTAAACCAATTATCTGTACTCATAAGGTCTATCTTTCAAAATGCAAAAAAATCCTGCGTTCTGCACCACCTGCTAAATATTGTCAATGATCTTCTGCAGTCCATTTCTACAAATTCATTCCATATTACAAAGGCATCGCATAGGTATTACCGCATCCCTAATTCTTAGAGTCCTTTAGTATAATTGCAGATACTTTGGGTCTTTCGGAAATATTATTCATTCGTGTAGGCTTATTTTGAGCTAATTATCCATTAATGTTAATAAAATGTAGGCAGCATGTTGAAACTAAAGCATTTCCTTCATAGTTTCCTTCAGTCTGTTTCATCCCTATGGAGTCATAACGCAAATATAGAGAAGTGCCTCCTCCAGCTCTGGTTTCAATTCCAGCATTTTAACTCAAGCTTGCCTCTCTCACAGGCTCTTTGAGTTACTAAATATTGCTTTCCAGAGACGTGAACAGACATTTCACTCCTAAAACTTTCTCTGTGATGCCCAGATACATTATATCCCATCTAGGATCCATCATCTCAAACTATTCCTCTCTCATCGGCTCTTAGGATCACCAATTTACACAGGATGCTATAAGGTTTATGCATCAGACAGTCCATAACATAGTATCAATTTCAGTTCATGATCCAGGATTAACTCTTTCAGGAGTACAGGTATACCCTTCCTAGTTTCCCCCCAAATACACAGATTAGAAAGCAGCACACATCAGGTGCATCTGAGAGTTGACAGACTCATTCTCACCTTTACAATTAGCAGTCTCTGGTTCCCCTGATTCTCACATTTTACACAAGATTTGGCCAGCTTGGTATACTGAGAAAACTTCCTCTATGCCTTTGCAGACAAGTCCACATTGAAGTCTTGCACAGCACCATAATCAAATATACTTTCAACAGCTTATTAATCAATACATAGTTTTCATCTTTGAAATTTTATATTTTGGTATCTTTAAAGAGTTATCACTTTAAACTCCCATGAACAACGTAGGAGAGAAGGAAAGTGAGTTATCGGGGCTATTTCCTTAGTGTTCAGCCATTCTATATACTTGCCTGCTTCTTACCCCTATTTCTTAGCTCCTCCAACTCGCTAGAAAATAGGTTTAAAGTGGATTTGAGGGAGTCCTATATGCTCCACAGGTCCTAACAATGCTGTGCTAAAGCTGATACCCTATAAAAGTAAAAGTACATGTTTTGGTCAAATTTTTGCCATACATTCAAAGACTGAAACTGCTGAAGAGGAATATAGACAGAGTCATTATGTTTTTATGTCCATTTGTTTGGATCCTACAGAACTTATCGTTAGATGAACAATTTAGGGAGTCTAGATTTCTAGACCTTCCTATTATATGTAAATATATTTATTTTTTTCACTTCTGGACAGTCAAATCTGTTTAACCAATAGTTCTCAGCAATACTTATTCCTGTCACCATTAAATTGCACTAATGCCGAGCTCAGTCCAATGGGTCAAGGGGTCTTAAGACTGTAGGCCCAGAGCTTTCAACTCCCTCCAGAGACCTCCAGTGTTGTAGTGAAATCAACAAGTTTCCAAATGTGGCAATAGGGCCCAGGGCATCACAGACACCACGTAAAAACAAGCCTCAAAGCAGCACAGTCATTTCACACTAAAAAAATCAACTGCTCCAGGCTTCTATTTTCTCCACTACAGCCACAACACAAATCTCCCAGATATGTGAGGGAAATCAATAGGCTTGAAGCTTCACAGCTGACTCAGCAGTACTTGCGTGTTAGGAGGTATTAGCGTGGTCCTCATTTTACAATACACGTGTTTGTAATAAGCTGAGGGAGAGTGGCGCAGGCAAAGTCTTCTATTTCATGTCTGTTTCCCTCTTTGGGACAAGGTACCACATTCAGGGCTCCACACACCATCCCAGCACTTTCCTCCAGGTCTGCCCTGCCATAATGGCCAACTTGGCTTAGATTCCCTCTCCGGTGCCTTCGGTGTTTTTCATGCCAAAAACAGAAAGCAGGATCTAGCTTTCGCAGACCAACGCTTCCTCAGAGCAGCGTCTCTCACTTCGCGCTCTACAGTTGGTGCGCAGACGTCAAGCACGTATGCTTCTGGTGTCGACTTTGCAGTCTCTCACCACCCAACTCCCCTTTCTATCACAAATTACAGTGGTTCTGTGTCTCAATTAATCAACACCCTATGGTATTGCATAAAATACAATTGAATAAATGTGCCACACAATCTACATTATATCTTCTACTCCCTAACCTTGTATACCCCCTGTGTCCTCATCTTATAGACAAGGGAAGTTTGCAAGAGCAAAGCCACCACAGTCTTCCATGGTGGTTGGCTGATTAATTGAAGTATTGGTTAGGATATTACCACTAATAATAATATTAATAATTATAATATTAATACCATGAAAGAGACTGATAGGAAGAGTCTTGATTAGCACCAAACTATAATGGCCCTTCAAAGCCCAGCTTAGAGAAACTAATCCGTTTCTTTATATCTCAAGAGATGTACCACTTTCAGAATAGAAGGTACCGTATTGGTCCGAATATAAGCCGCACCTTTTTTCAGATTTTGGCGCTTGCGAGTTACGGGTGCAGCTTATATACGCGTCCGTAAAAAAAATCATTGCCGATTTGCGAACTTTGCTTGTTATGTGTGCGGCTTCTATTCGCGGACACAAAATTACTGCCGATTTGCGCGATTGCGAGTTAAGGGTGCCGATTTTCGTGCTTGAGACTGCAGTATTGAATAGTGATTTACGACTTTAGTGATTCTAACATCCTGTAAAGCCTGTAACCTGCAAAAAAAAGCAACAGTGCTAATTAGAAAGCTTGTTTCTTGCAATGGCTGATCACTTTGAGAGTCTTTTTCTCTCCAATTTTACCGGTGAGGCTTATATTTGAGTACTATCTTTTTTCAATTTTTTCCCCTTGAACTTTACGGGTGCGGCTTATATGCGGGTGCGGCTTATATTCGGACCAATACGGTATATCTTTATTATTTATAATTGTTCAATAAATGTATTTTTATTCTTTTTTTTAAATAAAACACATCTTCAGTCTGTTCATCAGAGTTTGATTCTAGTAACACAGCTACAAAATATTAAAAGAGATGATAGAATAAAAAACAAAAGTGTCAGTGAACTACAGTGGCAGCTAATGCACTTGCTTTAAATCACTACGGCACTAAGGGCTTGCTACAAGGGAGCTGATAGTTTTGGCTACACGTCAGCTAGGCAACCCTGAGGAACCCTGAGGCTATATTCTCCAAGGTCTAGCTACCACCTTGTTTTACCCTTATGTTGGTATGCACTTTTGGACTTTGGCAAATACGTTTACATGAAAAGAACATAACCATTCATCTCTTAGTAAGATTCAATACATAAACAGTTAAAAAATAACCTTTCTAGCTCACTTAGCAGACCTATTTTAGCTAGGTGCCCATCACATTATTGAAGTAAACTTAGATTGGTATGTGTTCTTCAAAATGACTTCAATGGCGCTTTAACAATTGGAATTAATCATAATCTGTTTCTGTCATTAAATACAATTATATTTACTTAATCAAACTAGCATTCCCTGTGTCACTGGGTATTTGCTAAGTTAAACAGCACAGCTAGAAGCCGGTATCATGAAATGACAAACAAACACATTAAGTAATACCCAAAGGGCAACCTTTTTGCCCTTAGGTGATGTTATTTCAGATCTGAAAATGATTCCAGGGTTGCCAATCCCCAGGTCACGACACTTATAGGACATTTGGAGGTCTTGAACAGTTGTTGACATCTCAAATTCAATTTTGAAAAGGGGGGTTTCTTATTATTGTTGAAGTACTCTACAGAAAGGCCATTTTAAAATGGTAGAGCAGCAATGGGCAACCTATTTCACTTACAGGACTGCATGTGTGGTGCAAGGGACCTTCAAAGTATACACAATTAAATAAGAAAAATGACAATAGGACAGAATTAGGTATGGAGGAAAGGGGAACAGATGTATAGACAGGGAGGGGATGTTTTGTAGTGAAGAGAGGGGTATTTCAGTTGTTGAGAGTGAACATGGGCAGTGTATTGTGAAAAAGGGACATGTTGTGCCACTCCAGAGAAAAGACTTGGAGCCACATCTGAAGAATACACTGTCAGCATGCAAAACCAATTAACTATTTGTTATCCTTTACACAAGAGGAAAATACACTGAATAATGTTAGTATATAACACAAAGCAATACATTAACAAGTGGGAAGGAGTAGAGGTCTCTGGTCCTTACAACGTCATTATGCACACTGTTCCCCTCCAACTCAACTCGGATGGTAGCCATTGATTTCAGGATGAGCTATTTACTCAGTGGTTTCAGAATTTATTTTGTCAGGTTTGCTAAAAATATGACTGTAATCAGATGGACTCTCTTGTTGAATTAGGTTGGAAAGAACTGCCTTACTGCACCTATGTAAATATAACAGTGACATTATGCTTGGTCCTAGAACAAGGGACAACTGTTTGTAGATAGACATTTTTTCACTGCATTACTATTTTGGATTCCCGTTATCAGTTTTGATTATACAACTCTTTGTACATTATAAGTCTCTACAACAGCAACCAAACCATTATTATGACCAAAATATGCAGCATAATTAAGGTTTAAGATATAATTCCTTAACAATACTTTTAGATAATTATACATATTTCCAAACTGCGTAATGAATTATTTTGACGAAAGCGAATCCAAGTTTAGCAGTTGTCAAACTTTTTTCTCGAATAAAATGCTCATTTATAGCCACAGAATCTTACAAAGGTCTCCAATTTACAAATCTGACTAATATGGCCAGCAGAACAACTGAAAACTTCATTGTTAAACCAACAATCTAACAGCAGACAATCAGACGGTAAAGGCCTATAACAGGAACTGTATAATGGTATTTGGTTATATATAGTGGAGACAGCATTTTTCTGTATGAAATACGAGTAAGTGTGCTCTGAGTGTTTGCATAAAAGCAAGTATCCTTAAGTGAAAAGTACACATGTCTGACTAAACACAATCTAATAAAGAGAGGATTGGCCTTTTGATCAAGGAGAACAAGTTTAACATCCCCTCTCTAAGGCTTCTAATTATTTACACACATGAACATCAAATGCCTCCCACCCGCACAACAAAAAATACAGTATTTTTTAAACAAATTCAAAAGTACTATTTATTTTAGTGTAAAATACAATATATACAATGCATATTAGAAGAATAAAAAAACAAAAAACAAGCTAGTATATTAAGGATTAAGATAGGTAATACAACAAGGAATACTGAAATATGAAGACAGACAGTCCCATAATAACTAATAAGTGCACAAAAGTTGTGTGTTCATAATGGTAGGAGCCTTCGACCAAATTTTGAGGATAATGTGAGAGGATGAGATACTGGGTAAATGGGGAGAGCCCCCTACCTAAAGGTACCAGGGAGGTTTAGAGGAAGTGGTTAGCTAAGGGTGAAGCCTTTTATTCCTTAAAATTGTGTTCGCAGTTATGGTTTTTAAGTTATAATAATGTTATTTAAAGTTTTGTAAAAAAAAAAAAAAAGTGAATTCTGAGCAGGAAACGTTTTTTTATTTATTTTAGATGTTCAAATGTGAACGCAAATTAACTATTTATATACTGTACTACTGTACGATGGAGGGCTTTTATCGCTCTTTTGTCCACCATAAAATGATGGTTGTGGTAAAATACCTCCTCATAAAATCTACTACACAAGCTAGCATCTAGACCCATGCTGATGAGAGGCAGTGAACTTGAAACTGTACATGGGTAGGATTCCTGGCTTGTGTATAATCCGTCATGAGCTTTGCAAACAAAGCTGTGTAATACTGCAGGCATATGCTTAAGGGAAATCATGTTTAACATGGTTATGGATTGCATGAAGTGAGGAAGCGCGTATTACTTAAAATGTGGTTTCTGGAAGTTAAAAATATAAAGAAACAAATAATCAACAGTATAATATGGTTCAATCTTGTATCAAAGCTGCACATAAATAATTTGTAAAATTAGACCAAAACAAATGTGTTCTTTTTTTATTGAATGTATTCATAATAAATTCCACCTTAAAGGTGCCATAACTCTGTCAAATCCTAGATTTAACTTCATATTGTCATATTAGCAAAACGCATTGTACCTTTCTCGTCAGTTAAGACAGAAACAATATTTATATATATTTTCATAGTGGACTGTTAATAGGTTACAATCACAAGATTACATGGAATAGGAACCATTCAAAAATACTTTTTAACATCCCAAATAAAAGACATATTTTCATAAAAGCAATCCTCAAATTGTTTCAGAGAGATCTTCAAGGCTATCAATTGATCTGTCCAACCAGGAACAATTAATCAAATAACTGTTAAGAAAATAAAATGCAATTAAATCAATTCCAAGGATGTTCTATTTGCTAGAAAAAAAGAACTAGAACATCTGCATTGGACATGATTTTATAGGCAGATTCTAATAACCATTCTTGACATATAATACATTTGAGCATATATTGTGCTTCAAAACACATGCAAGATAATAACAAAAAAATATAGGTTACATTGTGAGGTAGCCGTGAGAGTCCAGTAATCCAGATGAATAATCAGTATATATTGATACCTTTTTATTGGACAAACATATTCATAAATATGACTAGCTTTTGAGAGCTTCCTCTCTCTCTCAACAGTGTTGCTCCAGACTTGAGAAAGAGAGGAAGCTCTCGAAAGCTAGTCTTATATTAGTTTGTCCAATAAAAAAGGTATCAATATACTGCAATACTCTAATTATATATATATATATATATATATATATATATATATATAACATTTTGCCTATACTGATAGATTTTAGAACAAATGCTGAAGTGAAGCCCCGTGCTTACAAAATACCACACATGTACTTTGTAGTATGAGCTCTGATATTCCAATGTACCTGTATATGTCCTGAAAAACATCCACATCTGGTAAACTACCACTGACTGTGCGTGTGCCACCTGTTTCCCTGTAAGATGCTTTTTACAAGCCTAACTCTTTAGAAAAAAAAACACCAGCTGGTCATGACGAAACCACCTTAATTGACTTTGATGCTACCAATTAACGCAGCTAAAGATAGGATGACAATGTGAACAACTGGTATGTTTTATACACAGACCCTTAAATATTATGAGTCGACACAATGTAGACTGTAAATGCCATGAAACATGGTGAACCTCTTGTCTGCTAGGAGTAAAAACAGTCTGTTGTCTTTCAATAACAACAAAAAAATAATGCATCCAAAGGTGAGCCAGTAATTAGTGTTGCAAATAGCCCAAATTAGGCTCACATAATCATTAGCTCCATGCTAAGGCGATTTCATATGCGTTACACATAAGAATTAGTGATGCTGCCACATTTATTAGTCAGGATAAATCCCAAGAGGATGCCAGGATTAGCAGTAAATACACAGCCTTTTAATTGCTCAACAACTGGAAATAAGGGAAGATATGAATCTACCAATTTATATTTCATCACTAACTAGGCATACTTTTTGTTTTTAATTACTGCAGTACTTTTTCTCAAGATTAGTAGGAATCAACTTCAGAAGGTTATAAGCTATGGGCTCACTTAGAAAACTAAGAGGAATTCAAATGGTATTTTACGGATAATAAATCCCCAACAGAGTCTGACCTATCTATAGAAACATAATGTGAATTTCCAGTGTCAACACAAATGTTATGTTTACAGAGTTACGTATTAGTGAGCTCATGCACAAGAGGCTCACGTTGGAACTATCTACTGTAGATTTGTTTCACGTTTATTGGTATTAGGCTTACTTTTAGGTTTGTTGGTTTGCTCATTTTAGATATTTACTCAAACAGTGGTTTACATCAAAACTGCTTTGCATAAAAAGGACCACTGTATGGCATTTATAAGCAAAAATCATATGTTTGTTGTTGGGCAAAGTCTATAAAAACAGTATGCAGCGTATAATAAAAGTTTTTTTTGTAGCTCTTAAACAGTGTTGTCTCCTCAATCGGAGCTCTCCTACCAGTGTCTATCAGGAATGAGGTCAGCTCGGCCTGTACTATCATGAAACATAGCAGTAGGCTGGGCTGATGTCACTTGCCCAGTCCATGACATCATTAGCTCCTCCCCCACAGTCTATACAGAAGTAACAGTTCTATGTTTGCAGCAGCCCCATAGGTCATCCGAGTGACCGTGTATGCTCAATCTGAAGCAGAACCGGTCAGACTTTATATTTAGTCCAGCAAACATGTAGAGCTGGCAGTAAGGGGGGATAGACAGAGGTAGAAGGAGATATGCAGCTCTGCTTGAGGAGAAAACAAACAGTTTAATAGCAAAGAAACAGTTTAATAGCAAAGAAAAACATTTTTTTGTTTTATTTATTTTAAATTAATTACGTTTTTTAGTAGCCTATGCCTAGCAGAAAAACACACAAGCTTTACTTGTAAATGCACTTCAGTGGTCCTTTAATTTTAAGGCTAAAGGAGTTGAAACAAACCATCATTTACCCATTTGGAATAGGTTGGACTAAGCCTTTGTATACTGTGCCCTAAGTCTGATATACTCATCCCCTAGTAAGATATACTCCTAGGCACCAGTCCCACCTGGGTATGGAGCTGCATTAGGTTTTCTGATTGGCCATGGTGTCCTTGTATGGCATGGGAGTGATTCATGGTGTTTTGAGTTAGTTAATATGTCTAGGGCTATCGAGTGTTACAGTTCCTGTATCAAGAACCATATTCTCCTAGAAATTGAAGTAGTAGATTCTGCTGACAGGCTTCAGCCCTCTGGGTAAGGCAAACATGCTTGTGAAAGTTTAGAGTTGAACAGAATTTCAGCCCTAATCCAAAAACTCAATTCTACTTTGCTGTATCATCAGACTTTATTTCCACTATTTATTTATTACATTTAACATATTCACTATACAAATGGGCACATAGAACAATGTATATTTATATAGTTTAATAGAGCCATAGATAAGGAACTTCTATGTAAACGCTTTCAATGAGCTGAAACAGTAAAGTCCTATTTTCAACATTAGGAAGCAAGCTAGGGTAATACATTTCACATAGGGCAATAATGTTTGTTTAAGGCCAATGGTCTTTTTTCATTAATTGATTTGGTGACAGGGAGAATTATAAAGTGCATTTTTCCATTGGAATAACTGCAATGAACCATTACTCCGTGTAACAGATATTATCCATTTTTTAGACAACAATCATTATTCACCTGAGGAAACTACAGACACCTATGTCCTTATATAAAAAAGACAAGTCAAGCAATATCCAGTCACGGTTATAAGTACTAGTCATGCAGTTTTTCTTTAACAGAAGCAGCAACCCTCTAATGCATCCTTGAAATGACCTCACATTGATCCACGTTATGTTTCTTTTCTCTTTCAGTCCAACATAGAAAATCACATGAAAATGGCAAGATAGTTTACTTGAAGGGCATTTAGATGGTGTCAGTAATGGTGCAGATGTCACAACTTAAGATAAATAAATAGCATTAGCGTTTACTAGAAATAAAAAGTTGATATTTCGTGAGAAATCGTTGTTCAGAAAATTGGCAGTCTTCCTACCTATCCTTGGGTTGTAGCTCCTCCTGTTTGTTTATATCTGAATGCAGAAGACTTATCTGCAGTGCCTCATTACTGCACAAGTGGCATATATGGAAATGTGCTGAACACACTTATAAAAGATGCAGGAGCTTTAGCCTAAAGTTTAGGGGGTAAACTGCAATTTTACCTTTATGTTTTCTCTGAAAAGATCAATTTATTTTAAGGACAATACATTAAAAAGTTTTGTATGCTGATGTTTACTTAATAAAAATGGTAGACCATTACAATGTCTTTTAAAAGAAAATTGAAGTTTGGAAAACACTTCTTATGTTTATGATGTATGTAATAAACTAACAACATTTTGAGATAAAATAATTATTTTGAAAGACACTACATTATTCCATGTATGTCTGTTCTGAAGTTGGAGGAGAGGGCAGGGATTTGTTACTCATGGATTGATTCAGATAACATTTTAATATCTTCCTATTATATGATCAGTATATAGTAGTTTACAAGCCTTGCTTGCCCTGTTCTGTGCCTGCAGCCTGAAAAAGAAGTATTACTGTCATGGCAGCTTCATAGCAGCAGCAGAGTTTGCTCAAATAAAGATTCTCTCTGAAAATGTGTTTATTCCTGTGGTATATGGATCTGCTAATTTTGCGGTATACGTTCCACAATTGAAGTTTCTTTAAGCTCAGTTGTACTCCCAAGGGTTAAAATGATTGAAGAAACATACTATTTACTGAACAGTTTGATAACCACTGACATTAAGAAAATATTTTCATTCACGACATAGCACTCCAGAAGATAAAGTTTGGGTCCATTTCTACTAACAGATCCTCTTAAACATGTGGCCCAGTAACAAAACTTTAGACACAGGGAACTTTGTGCACCAAATATTTCCTCCACAATGACACAGGTTACAGATTACCTCTACATGTAAATCCATAATGTGTTGTCCACAAAGCTTATTTTTTATTCTCATTATACAAGTATCTCACTCTCAATGAGGTGGTAGTCTGACTGTATCTCTAAATGATATGTTGAGACCTAGCTAATGCATAAGGCTATAATGAAACATGATCTCCAGCAAATTATTCTGTAAAAGACCAACTCATACAGGAAAGATAAGATATGTAAAAGTGCAAAACAGTAATTCCCGTCTAGGGACCATGTTTATTGACGTCCAACCACTGCTTAAAGGCAGTCTGCTTTAATGGCTAATTATTTCCTACAATATCATATAAACATACTTAAAAAATACGAAAAAAGTTGCATATGAATATGTACTTGGAAATATTCACCGCAACAAACTTCTTGGAAATTACAAAAAGTTTGACATCTTAAGCAATGATTAAGTACAGTAGTTAGCTGATTATTAAAGTTAAGACTACTTTGATGAATTAAGTGTATGAATACAGATTTAGCAGGTGCATCCTTCAAGCAGAAGACGAAGAAGAAGACACATGTCTATTATTATAGATCTGATTAATATTAATTGTTTGCAAGTTTTCATAGAATTAGGTGGACAGGTATATAGAGTTTTTGAAAACAGGATGCAGATCTATCTACAGAACTGTAAAAACATATAATTATCAATAACAGCATGATATTAAGAGAAATTGGTGCTGTGCATCTATAACACAGCAGTTTATCATGTCAGGATCTAGTTTGCTGTTTAAAAGAGCTTGATGAAACTTCAGAGAAATGTGCAGTGGTTAGAGTCATGAAAATTCAGGCCAGTGAGTCAGTAGAATGGAAAAACGTGTGGCATGCTATAATAAGAATTGTTGAATTTTCAACCAAGTCCAGAATCCAAGGAGCATGGAGCCATGTCAAAAACATGTAAGTCTATAGTTTTAATTCTTAAATAATCTAATGGATAAACAAATATAATGTATAAGATTGTACTGTAAAGTTTGAGCAATACATAAACAGATCTACAAAACAGTAAATGTAAAGTGTAGGAAATCCATTTTTTATGAAACAATTGCAAATGTATGAGTCATAAAATCTGAAACAAAACAGGATCAATGGCTGTAAAATATTGAGTACTATGGGAAAAGATTTATGGGAATACCTTTTTCAGATTTCTCAAATGCTTTTCTGTGATACAGTACCATGTGAAAAGTAAGCCGGATGCTAGGCTGTATAGGGAGAAGTATTTGTATGAGAAGGTAGAAAAAAAAAACACTACTAAGATCTCATCTAGGTTCTAGAGACCAGGGACAATACCTGAGAATGCAGGATATATTTGCTAAAGTGTTGGAGAACTTATCAATCCCTATGTTCATATTGGTCATACAGTATGTTTTGTAATTTAACATCTTCAAGACTTCTTCAACACATCACCTTTCAGTACATATGGCACCTTTATTAGTCAGTTTTCAGTTAAAAAGGGAAGTAACAGTGGTATGGCAAAAAATAATATGAGAAAAAGACACTTTATACATGTGGCTGGCATTTTTATGTTTTCGTTACGGAAAATACATATCCATATATCACTGTCAAAGATGTAATAAGAATATGTTGGTACCACCCTGCATGTAACACGTACTTAATTCACAATATGGGTTACATCATGTACCATCACATTGATAAAATTGTCTAGATCTCATTTAGAAGGTAAACTAGCCAGTCTCGGGCATTAAAAGAGTTGAGAACTGCTGATCTAGACCTTATCCCTGGCAAGGCATTAAGCTATAGAACATTGAAAGATCGCTATTATGGACATACTACTGTGGACACACCTGAGAAATCTTCCAGACATTACTATTTATAGCCTGGAATCAAGTAATGGGAAAGGACCAGTGACAAAAAATGTATTGCAATTCCACAAAAAGTACAAGAGAAAAGCATATTTCAGGCAAAGAGAATTGCTAGAACATGGTGTGATGTCAGCTGGGCACCATCCAAATATGAGGAACTAATACTTTGCAGAATGTGTTGAACATGAACTATTTGGGACAGACTATCCTGACTACAAAAGAGTCAAACTGACTTTTTTTTCAATATTAAAACAATTTAATTGAAGATGGGAGGGAGGGGACTACATATATTTTAAGGAAAATCATATTACATGATTAGAGCCTTTTATTGAATGTTTAGCGGTTGTTTCAAGACTTACATTTCGTAACCACGGAGTATTTCCTGTGAAATATATCTCACAATTCAGAGAGATTTACTCATTCAGAGCTTCCCAAAACACAAACTAAAAGATAAGAAATGTTCTAATTATATTAAAAAATATCTTGTAATATAAAAAATACATAACACGTATCTGTGTATTATGGTCCAATATTGCCATTTCAGGGGCCTGTTGATATTTATAAACCACTTGGCCTTGCGTTTTATAAATGTCACAAGAACACACTAATACACATACACAATACATGCCAATGAATGGCTGCCATGACAGAGCTGTTGGTGCCCTATCACTTAATGGGAGCAGTCAGTGTTGACAGCATGATTCCCATAATTTATTATGCTAAACCGGGATTAACCTACAGAATTAGTGGTGAATGGTTTTACTTAAAGCTGAGCATTTACCTGAGAAGTACAAGGATAAATTTCCCTTGGGAGGCAAGAAAAAACCCGATTCTACTACTTTTACAAAATAATAGGAACAGTGCTTGCTTTTATCTGCAGGCTGTAGAAGTGGCTCAGCTGTTTGGAGCCTCCTGGTAATAACAGATCCATGAGTTGCAAATATAAATCTTGCCATCTTCTGAACAATTTCATCCCTGCAAGCAGGAGTGATATGCTCTTGTAGCAAAACACTACATTCTCCCACAGATATTTACTAAATTATTGGATGGTATTTATTTAAACACAGATTCCTATTTGAAAAGAACAAATGATCTGCTCTTTAGTCTGAACACATCAATGGAATAATATACTAAGAATACAAAATACTTCTAAACACCTATTTTTTATATAGTGTCATTACACCATCTATGTTCCACCCAGGTTATTTCAACACACATCAGAAGCCCAGCAAACTGATTTATATGACAGAATAATAAAATAAAAAAGCCTGTAAGGCGATGGGCCTCATATTCATAAGCGTCAGGGTTCAGGTATTAACATGATTTGACAATTTCCTCCTTAATTTCAATAAAAGAGGAGGTTCAGATCGAAAAATCGTGAAATACATACAAGTGACAGTGAAGATCAAGAATTCAGCAATACGTAATAAGGTGAATGGGAGGGTTATGACCTGACCCAGGCCCTAAAGTTAATTAGGTGAATGCACTTGATAAGCTAGGTTGATAAGTGAATGGGAGGTAGGCAGAATTTGATCTAGTAGTAAACAGAAGTAAAACATTAAGACTGTGTAGTTGGGATGGCCCTAATTAAAATCTTAGGTATAAAACAATTATTTATTTCAAGAATCTAAGGCTTTAAAAGCCATTATCTCTGTCTGAGGACATTGTATGACTGACATATTAAATGAAGGGAGATGCACCAGGTAGGTGATTGATTTAAAGCACTGTTTGTTGATTAGAAATTAAATAGAATTAGAAATATTAATCAATAGTCATGAAGTCCTAGTTACACATTTGGCTAATGAAAACCAACAGTGTGGCATGTACTGCGTATGTGAGAATTACCTGATTTTTTTTTACAGCCTACGTCTCCTTGGCTGGGGTTCACTTCTGAATTACACAGCCTCCGAACATCACTGAATTTATTACAATTGCATTCAACAGTTGCTGACACATAAATATTACTCCACATCACAATAATAGACAGCAGCTCCTGCTTTATAACAAGGCTGCGGTCTTTTATAAAGAGGAGAACTGACAAGCACCTTCACCTGATCTGCAGCAAAAATAGGAGGCTGTAATTTGGCAGGGAGAGAGATTCTTTAGTCTGCCAGGCAAATTATAGACATCGCTATCAAAAACCTATGAATATGTACTAAAAAGCAATGCAGCAACTGGTGGCTGCTCTCCTGCTATCACACAAGCTGTTCCTGACACCACTGTGGTTTGTTGTACTCCTCATGAATGGACAAGTTGCGGATGTACATTAATTAACATTGCAGTTACTGACCTTGTATTCATATTCATACAAAGTATACCTTTGCTATGCTGCCTTTTAAAAATGACTTTGGCGACCCCCTACACAGTGATTCCATAATAAACTTATGTTGATTTGATCCAGTGTGTTAGAAACTTATGTTTAGAGTTTACTTTTATATTGGTGTTAAGACCATATATTGATGAATTTCTGAAAAGCTCTACTAAAATGCACATCAATTGCAGTGATGCCGGCGGGTTTATCACAATAAATGACAGCAGCTTTATACCTGCACGCAGATGTCATATAGAAAATTCCATCATAGTTTCTTTCTCAGATCTCCAGAATGATAAACATTCATAAAAAAAGGTTATGAGCTGAAAGTAGTCAAAGTTAAAAATAAAATAGTTAACTTACTGCAGTCATCTGAATCATAACCATCCAGGTCTACTTCCTCGGCGTGCTTGGCCGCTGTGGTGGAAGCTGCTCCATACGCCCCAAATAACTTGTCCACATCCTCTTCTTCCTCCTTGGAACTTTCCGAGGGACTAACAGAGGGCTGACTCACATTGGACTTCAGTGAGTTACTACGGCTAACAGCCGTGGGGATACCACGGGGGAACCGGGGGAAATAGTCTGAAATCTGTTTGATCGGTTTGATGGGACCTGGACAAACGTCAATGGCCATATGCTCCTGGATGCTTATGGTCATTTTCTCTCCTTTTCTGAGTGTCATGCATGCAGTTCTGCTCCGAAACCCAAACCAGAGAATGGATTACAGGGAGAATAGCTTCTTGAAGTTTAGCTACATGCAGAAGCAAAGAAACCCTTTAGCATGGAAGGTCACAGGTGCTGCAGTAGACTATGCTGCTCTCTCTCGTGGACTTTCAGACACCTTTTGCATACTGCCTGTAGCTCCAGCAGCCACAAACGCTCTTTATCCTCCCAGTGTTGCTGCTAAGCCTTAGCATACGCGTGAGTGAGAGAAGAACTGACAGCAGGCAGGAGGGGTGTGTTCTGGGTGATGTCACTTGTTAGCAACCAAACACAATACAGGAAGCAAAGGAATGAGGGATGGGTTAGGTGCACAGTGTAGCCCTCTACCTTGCAACCTGCCAGCGACATTATTACAATCACTGCCTGTCACAATTAAGAGCATCAAAACATGTCTAATTTCTAACAAACTCAGCAGCACAATCGTACAACTGCTGCACTGGATGCATACACTTAAACCATGCTGTTATTAGCAATGCATTACATGACATATCTTCATAGTAAGGGGTTAATATGTTGCGAGATACAGTATACAACACTAACATGTTCAGCTCTGCTATAGATCACTACAGACACAATATTAGTACAACACTGAGCTATTGATCTCACCCCTCTTAACCACTTTATTTCAAGTGATGAATGACATGATTTAGCTGGGCTGAAGCGTGCAAATCACAAAGTAATATGTCTGTTATCACCTTGCCTGAAGCAGCAGCTGAATTAAAAATATATACTCACAGTTACGGTTCATGCAAATACAATGGTGTAGATTAATTTATACAAGTGTACACAAGTGCAGCCAATTCTGTGCTATATATGATTAAAAGGATTATTATGTTTAAAATATTATATGTACTCTTTAAAGAACAATGAGAATGTAGCATCTAAAAGCGCCAGTGTTTTCAGCAGGACTAACAATAAGCTTATTAAACAAGAATCGAATATCCTGAGGATGTTGCATACATGATTAACTCAGAAAAGAAAATGGAACAAAGCAGTAAAGAATAATTGCATGTTAAAGTTAAAAATCTAATCTATTTTTTGCATTCTAAACATGTTTCTCCCATTATCAAGTGCATGTTATTAAACATTCATATAGAAAACAATTACCACAGCCCTTGCATATATAAAAGATAACATTTAGTTATATTTATGCGCAAAGTATATAGTAAAATAACTCGCAATTAGCTCCATGAATTTCAATGTTGATTTTGTCCTCTAACTTACTAATGCATTTTTATATTTTTTAAGCTTGGAAGAGCCATGTATGTCCAGTAATGCTTTTGAAAAACAACAGTATTGAAATATATATTAATATCTTTCTTATTGATCAAACATTTAATATAGAGAGACACACAGATACAAATCTTCATGGAAAGCTTGTCTTTAAATTAATTGTTGTCCAAAAAAAAGGTATCAATATATACTGCAATACACAATTATTTTGTAAGCAACTAAAATATAACCTTGTTGCAGCATAAATATCATTAAGTGCAACTGTTAATGAAACAGCCACAGGAAATAAATAAATACACAGGGCTTATGGGTATTATGAGGGTTGTATTAACTAATGAGGGTTTAGGTGATTAATATTGGTCTGCATATGGCATGTTTCGGATTCCATTAAGTGAACAAGGCAGGTGAGTGACAGCAAAAACAGCTACCCACAGACACAAAGGTTAAAATATAGGTTTAAAAGGTTTCATGCTTAGCTAATATAAGGTTAGGGTTCTCTTCTCTCCCAACATATATACCGTATATACTCGAGTATAAGCCGAGTTTTTCAGCCCTTTTATTAAGGCTGAAAAGGGCCCCCTAGGCTTATAATCGAGTCACCACCCCCGTGACTCTCTTCCCCCCCCCCCCCCCATGGCTCTTCCCCCCCGTGGCTCTCTTTTCCCCCCATGGCTCTCGTCGAGACCCAGCATATGCTAATGACGTGACGTCACATGCTCGTCACATCATTAGCATTGGCCGGGTCCCGACGCAGACGGAGGGAGCGTGGATGAGCGGGGAGCAGCTGCTGATGGAAGGTAAGTGAGGGGAAAGGGAGAAGGGGAGGTAATTAGAGGTTTAAAGTGAGGAGGGGGGTTTAGGATGAGGAGGGGGGGTTGAGGAGGGGGGTTGAGGATGGGGGGGTTGAGGATGAGGATGGGGGGCTGAGGTTGAGGAGGGGGGTTGAGGATGAGGGGGAGTTGAGGAGGGGGGTGGAGGATGAGGAGAGGGGGTTGAGGAGGGGGTTTGAGGATGAGGAGGGGGGTTGATGATGAGGAGGGGGGTTGATGATGAGCAGGGGGGTTGAGGATGTGGATGGGGTTGAGGATGAGGAGGGGGTTTGAGGATGAGGAGGGTTGAGGAGGGAGGTTGAGTATTAGGGTGGTTGAGGAGAGAGGTTGAGGATGAGGGGGGTTGAGGAGGGAGGTTGAGGATGAGGGAGGTTGAGGATGAGGGAGGTTGAGGAGGGTGGTTGAGAAGGGGGTTTGAGGATGAGGAGGGGGGTTGAGGATGAGCAGGGGGGTTGAGGTGGGGGGTTGAGGATGAGGAGGGGGGGTGAGGATGAGGGGGGTTGAGGAGGGAGGTTTAGTATTAGGGTGGTTGAGGAGGGAGGTTGAGGATGACGGGGGTTGAGGAGGGAGGTTGAGGATGAGGGAGTTTGAGGAGGGAGGTTGAGGAGGGGGGTTGAGGAGGGTGATAAGGGAAAGAGACACAGGGAAGGGAGAGGCGCTCATTGCATTCAGCGGCGCAGTACTGTTCAAGAGCGTAACTATAAAAACCCACCAAAAATTAGAAACCATCTACAAAAAAGGCGCTCACGTTGAGCAACGCGAGTGGGAGAGGCTTGCAATGAGCGCAGGCGAGAGAAAAGGATCGCAATGAGCACCAAAGGCGCTCATCGAAGGCGCTCAGCGTGGGGCTTGCAATGAGCGCCGAAGGTGCACAGAGGACCAAAAGCCTCACATTGTGTGACAAACAGCATTGCCAGTCATACAATTTTAATCCCGTCATTTTTGACGGGCAAGTAGCTAGTACATATATATATTTGTTGTTGTTTAATCTTTCAGTGGTGTCTGACTCTCCATTACCCCATGGACTGCATCATGGCAGATCTTGTGTATGGTTATGCTTGTCCATAAGATTTTCTTGGTAAAGATAGAGTGTGGAGATAGATAGTGGAGTGGCTTGCCAGTTCCTTCTCCAGTGGACAGCGATTTGTCTGACCTCTCTGGGATCTCTTCTATTTCATAGCTGTTTCTTGTCAGAACAGTGGGGTTGAACTCTGTGCCACAACGGCGCTGAGTCGACAGCGAGGCCATTGCTATGTTTGGTGAGGGTACTCGGCCTCCCAGATCTTCGGGCGGGCCTCTCATAGCTCAAGGCCTTTTCTGTCGGTGCACCTTATGAGCCAGATTGGAGGATGTAATATTTCTTTGGCTGCAGTAAATTTTTTACACCACCAGGTGGTGCTGTGGCTCATCCACACACCCCAGTCTTCTGACGGGACACGGCTATGAAATAGACTAGGACCCCTCTCTGCTATGACCTGCCCATCTTGGGTGACCATACCGTATAATGTCAGGTAATCATGAAAATAAATAAAACATCCTTTTTTTCCAATGTAAAATAAACTAAGCAAATAGAGTCTCACTGGTAAACATGTCCTTTCAAGTGTGTTTCAACTCATTTGTCTGGACACACTGGATCAAACATAGGTCCTATCCTGTTCCCCGCTAGATGGCGCTGCCGAAATTCCAGTGCCATGTCATGGCTTAGGTAAACTGTTAGAGTGAGGGTTAGTGTTAGTTTAAGGGTTAGGCTACCATTCTAAGCTTAGAACTTCTCTAACATATTGGCAGCTTCAAAATATCGTCAGCACCATCTAGCGGTCGGTCACCGCACTGCAGCGGCGGACCTGTGCCATAACTTTAACAGAATAGATACATATATGTGTCCCGTGTGTGTCTCTATCAGTTTGTCCTTGTATATCTCTACCAGTCTGTCCCTGTGTTCGTCTTTCCCTGTATGACTTTCAGAGTGCCCCTCTCTGTTTGAGTATATGTTAGTCTGTCTGTCAGTCTGTGTATGGCTGTCACTGTAACATTATTAGTCTGTCCCTGTGTCTGTCTATCCCAACGTCTCTGAAAGTTTCTCCCTGTGTCTCTTTTAGTCTGTGCCTCTGTCAGTCTGTTCTGTTGGTCAGTCTATCTCTGTCTGTCTCTCTGTATGACTATGTCAGTCTGTCTCTGTGTGTCTGTGTATCAGTCAATCACTTTCTCTGTCACAGTCTATCACTTTCTCTCTGTCAGTATGTTCACGTCTCTCAGTCTCTGTCAGTCTCAACCTTTGGTGTCTCTTGTTGTTATCTTCCTTTACTTGGAGGTGTGAATGTCTCCTTTCCATGAACACATTAAGTGGAAACGATCATATATTTATGAGACTCTGTGTATGGTATTGCAAATAAACTCCTGTCTGTGACAGAGCTAATTATGTATTATGTATTACAGTCATTATTATGAGTTGTGGTGGTGTAATAAATTTGGGGATATTTCAAGATTTTTGTATTTGTAATAAAGCAATTCGAGCCTTCAGAACCCTTTATTGTCTTAAAGGAACATTGAAGGTTCCATTTTTTAATAATAAAATAAATGATCTGAGTGTGTATGTACAAATCTAACATCATTTTGTTAAGTGTTGAAAAGCTCTGTTTTTACTCACTGAAACCTTCCATACAGTGCATGCAATGGTCCGCCTCTGTAGCTTACACATACAATGTGTCTATAGTACTAGATGTACTAGCCAATGATGGGCTGTGTCTCCGCAGCATTTCAGCAACATGGTGCTGAGTCATAGTCGATTATTGTCTAATACCCAGAGAGAGAGAGAGAGAATATTACTAAAGCAGAATACTGATTTCCATGTAGATTTTGCAAGCTATTGAGCATTAATAACAGAAAGACCAGGGCTACCATCAGCTTTGTATTTATGATTCTGTCCCTCACTTTGTGCTCCTTCTCTTGTGTACCTGCCTCACAGCTTTCTATCAAGTGCCAGTTATTTATTATTATTAATAGCATTAAATCCATTCAACATAATTTTTAATTCTGCATGCTTTTAATATTTTATAATAAATAAATATTACATTTAAAAACACAGACATAGCTCTATACAAATAAGCGTGTATTTGCTCTTTTTAACAAAATCAAGTTACGGTATTTATGCAAAGTAAGTATCATTGGCTTACAAGAACATTTAAATGTAACAAATTGCTGTGTTATTAAAGAAAGTATCATACTGTGAAAAAGGAATTGTGTCAATGTAGGTATGAAGTAAGATGCATCTTGTGTTGTTTAATGAAACTTTTTTTTTCACAAAATCGATTGGTGGCAACTGCTGCCTAATGTATGTGTATATTGTGTTTAACATAGAAAAATATCACTGCAGATAGGAAGCAAAATGGCCATCTGGTGTGTGCATCTCAGTTTTATCAACCTGAGGATAGCCTTATGTCAGGCATAAGTTCCATGACCTACCACATGCACTGGAAGGATGTGGCAGGTATGTACTACTGTTTTATAAAGTAGTACTTTGACACTTTAGCACCATATGTTCCAGCTTCCAAAGTTAAAATAAAGCCTTGTTGTTGCTTTATATTTCTTTTTGTGGATAATGTTTTCATATTACATTTTAGAAAAGTGTTTTTTTATATTAAAACGATTTAGTAATGTAGATGTTTATTCACCTGTAATGGTAATTGAATATACATTTAGAGCTATTAAAATTTAAGATTGTTTAACATACATTTTTTTCAAAGTTAACTCTGCTCAGACAACAGAATAAATTATCATAGCAGTAGTTCATCTTCTAGTTCTTCTTCCTCTCCCCGGCAAACCAATATAAATCATTATACATTTAATTTGCTAGCCCCCTCTTGAGCACAAACATAAAGCAATTCACATTTTGTTCGCACAACCCCCTCTGGCGACCGTCCACCATTGCAGACAAACCATAACTATAAAAACACTAAAAGCATCACCTGACCATAATGAACTAATCAAAATGCATGCGATCTGACAGTAGGTCACGTGCACAAGTCTCTTTGAGCATGCTATTTGCACTAAAATGTAAACTATTAGATCTCAAAAACAGCTTAAACTATCTAAAAAATCCCACTATCCCACTAATAGAACACTATTATATTGTCAAATTTCAAACAAATCCATTTAGTCAATTTTTTTCTGAAAGTGAGCAACATTCCTACTGGAATAAATGATTTAATCACTCCAAATTTCAACATAAATCAACTTTTTGAGTTGGATAGAATTTCATGAAAATTGGCCAACATTTTAGACCCCCCGATCCCTCCTAAAACACAAAATTTCAAACAGATATGTCAAATCAATGCAAAAATTGAGTTTATAATGGAACATTCGAAAGAACCTTAACTACTAGACTTGAAAGTCTACTTTAAACATCTCTATCCATTAGATAACTGAACATTATTTAAATTAACATGTCCAACCTGCCTTATATATGACCAGTTAATGGCCTACCCTTCCCTAAATTATAACCTGATCAAGCAGTTAATGGTGATTTACAATTCTGTAAGGCTAAGTTGTTATATTGCCAAAGATAAATATTATTCTGGCTTTTTTGATGTATTACCCATATTACATGCAAAGATTTAGAATTAACACTAAATCCCATTTTATAATACTGCTGTCTAAAGTATAAATATACCATAAAGATATGAAAATCATCTTCTGTGTTTTTGCTCACATCTCTAATGTCAGTCTCCAGAAATATTAATGCATGAAATGCAAAGCTTTTAAATGACACAAGCAGCATGGGAGCAGTGTCTCTGTTAATTGATAGGTCTAGGGCAAGGAACACTTATGTCTGCAAGATGAAGGATTTACAGTGAGATGTTTCAAGTCTGTTCCTTTACTTTGCATGGATTTTTTGAATGTGCTTTGAGATCACAAACATTCACTGCCTTATTAGAGCCCTTTTGTGTCATACAGTTGCCCATAATCAGCTTTTTCAAATAATTTGACATTTGAGAACAGCGGTGCCTCACACTAGTTATATCAATAAAAATGTCATGAAACATAGCATTTTTAGGTCTAATTTATTTACTGTGTATTATTTAGTTTCCAGCAGTTTGCAGTACACATGTATTAACTATTTATTGTTAGAACCAGATGGATTTGTCTCCTTCAAAAATTGTTTTGTTACTACACATGAAGACACTTACAGCCTTGCGATTCGACAAACTTAAAAGGGCTCTATATAAGCACACAGCATATTTTTTTACAGAAGTTTTTAGTTAGTGAACTTCTATCCAAAAGCAAGGTCTTCACTAACTAAAAACTTCTGTAGAAAAAATGCCATGTGCTTAAATAGAGCCCTTTTAAATTTGGTGAATCGCTATTTAATAAGACTGTCAGTATCCCTATACATCGTAAAGTACATTTTAAACCCCATTCATCAACATGTACAGTCAGGTCCATAAATATTGGGACATCGACATAATTCTAATCTTTTTGGCTCTATACACCACCACAATGGATTTGAAATGAAATGAACAAGATGTGCTTTAACTGCAGACTTTCAGCTTTAATTTGAGGGTATTTACATCCAAATCAGGTGAACGGTGTAGGAATTACAACAGTTTGTATATGTGCCTCCCACTTTTTAAGGGACCAAAAGTAATGGGACAGATTAACAGTCATAAAAAAAACTTTCACTTTTTAATACTTGGTTGCAAATCCTTTGCAGTCAATTACAGCCTGAAGTCTGGAACGCATAGACATCACCAGACGCTGGGTTTCATCCCTGGTGATGCTCTGCCAGACCTCTATTGCAACTGTCTTCGGTTCCTGCTTGTTCTTGGGGCATTTTCCCTTCAGTTTTGTCTTCAGCAAGTGAAATGCATGCTCAATCGGATTCAGATCAGGTGATTGACTTGGCCATTGCATAACATTCCACTTCTTTCCCTTAAAAAACTCTTTGGTTGCTTTTGCAGTAAGCTTCGGGTCATTGTCCATCTGCACTGTGAAGCGCCGTCCAATGAGTTCTGAAGCATTTGGCTGAATATGAGCAGATAATATTGCCCGAAACACTTCAGAATTCATCCTGCTGCTTTTGTCAGCAGTCACATCATCAATAAATACAAGAGAACCAGTTCCATTGGCAGCCATACATGCCCACGCAATGACACTACCACCACCATGCTTCACTGATGAGGTGGTATGCTTTGGATTATGAGCAGTTCCTTTCCGTCTCCATACTCTTCTCTTCCCATCACTCTGGTACAAGTTGATCTTAGTCTCATCTGTCCATAGGATGTTGTTCCAGAACTGTGAAGGCTTTTTTAGGTGTTGTTTGGAAAACTCTAATCTGGCCTTCCTGTTTTTGAGGCTCACCAATGGTTTACATCTTGTGGTGAACCCTCTGTATTTACTCTGGTGAAGTCTTCTCTTGATTGTTGACTTTGACACACATACACCTACCTCCTGGAGAGTTTTCTTGATCTGGCCAACTGTTGTGATGGGTGTTTTCTTCAGCAGGGAAATAATTATTCGGTCATCCACCACAGTTGTTTTCCGTGGTCTTCCGGGTCTTTTGGTGTTGCTGAGCTCACCGGTGCGTTCTTTCTTTTTAAGGATGCTCCAAACAGTTGATTTGGCCACACCTAATGTTTTTGCTATCTCTCTGATGGGTTTGTTTTGTTTTTTCAGCCTAATGATGGCTTGCTTCACTGATAGTGACAGCTCTTTGGATCTCATATTGAGAGTTAACAGCAACAAATGCAAATAGCACACTTGAAATGAACACTGGAGCTTGTATCTGCTCTTTGTAAATGGAATAATGAGGGAATACCACACACCTGGCCATGGAACAGCTGAGCAGCCAATTGTCCCATTACTTTTGGTCCCTTAAAAAATGGGAGGCACATATACAAACTGTTGTAATTCCTACACCGTTCACCTGATTTGGATGTAAATACCCTCAAATTAAAGCTGAAAGTCTGCAGTTAAAGCACATCTTGTTAGTTTCATTTCAAATCCATTGTGGTGGTGTATAGAGCCAAAAAGTTTAGAATTGTGTCAATGTCCCAATATTTATGGACCTGACTGTAAGACAACAGATAAAACCTTTCATAAAATATTTGAACTAAAAGATCCTTTTTCAAGGGTTAGTGAAAATATCTTCTCCCCACCATAGGTATTTTCAAGTAGCTAGAGTTTACTCAAAATATACCTATTAAAATAACTTGCTAGAACTTACCTTAGATGATTTTCTTTCCTGGATGCCTTAACTGACCTGACTATGGGCCTCATTCAAATGCGATTTGGCCAATTGTATAGAGCTCTATATAAGCACAGAGCATATTTTTAGTTAGTGAACTTCTATCCAAAAGCAAGGTCTTCTTGAACTAAAAACTTCTGTAAGAAAAAATATGCTCTGTGCTTATATAGATCCCTTTTCAATTTGCCAAAGCACATTTGAATGAGGTCCTATTTCAGCTTCACATTCAGTTACCTATTTTAAAAAAAAACAGCTTATTCATAACATTAATAATTGCAGCTAAAAGCAGTGAATAAATGTAATAAATTTGACATATAACCACATAATAAGAATAAGCTGTTGATCTCATTTCCGTAATATCTCAGAGTAGGTAACCAAAGTTACATAATTTATGCAGTTTGAAATGTTCGGTGATGCTTTTGCGTTAAGTGATAGCCTACTTCTGAATAAATACAAATGTGTAACTAAGCTAATTGTACAGAAGTATCATAACTTAGATTTTTGGAACTTTATATTTTACTTTAGAATTGGTCAATCTAACCTACTTAACCTTGGATTATTTTAACTTCAGGATAGTTTTATGAAATCCTGGCTAATATTGCATTTATTTACAGTACTTGCCTCTATCACCTCTGCTGGGAGTTAATTAAAACGATTTCTCAATTTTTTCCATTTTTAAATCATAAACTCTTATTCTAGTAATCATGAGGAAGAAAGTGTATGGTCATTGTAAATAGTAATATTGGATGATGCTAGGTTGTGGGCCAGTAGCAGAAACAATACACAATAAGAGTATGGTACAGAAGTGGGCCAAAGGTGACAGCAAAGTCAGAACAAAGTCCAGGAGTCAGGGCAGGCAGCAGAACATGAGAGAGACAGAAAACAATATGAGAGGCAATCAATGCAAATTCAAGTCCAAAGGCAAGGATTGGGTACCAGCATGGTGAGGGAAACCATGTCTGACAAAACCAAAAAAACATAGAGCCAAAATGTAAGTATATCTAATTGCACCATATAAATGACAGGGATAGAGATTACTACCATGGATCCCTGGTGATCCATTTTGACTGAACAGGAGTTGCATAAGAAAAGCCCTATCTGCAGGGCTTTGTGAAAGATGTTTCAAGATCCTTAGAGGTGATTTGAGGTTCTTGAGCTAATTTATAAGCATTTTTACCCCACGTAGCAGTTTGTGAGGCAAAGTAAATTAGTTATGATGTGTCATTGGAAAGATTTAAGGTTCATGTTCTTCTGTCCCTACTTTTAGAGTTCAAAATGGCTGAATTATTTTTGGAAATACTGCACTATTGTAAGTTTGAACATCAGTTATTCAAATGAAAATGTGAAATACCATTCAGTATACAATTCAATATGGGCCCTAAGAAAGCAAATACCTTTCTTTTTGAAAAAGGAGTCACCCTTTCACATAGTGGTCTCCAGCCTCATCAGTAGTGAAATGAACACCATGGTGATAGTAGTCAGGTTGCAGAAATATAAAAACTCAAAAATAAATTCAAGCCTGCACTGTACAGCTCTGTAAATGCTAGGGATCATATTGGGGGACATGAGGATTAAAAGGAACCCACTCTCAAGCTTGCACATCTGCCCAAACCCGAGTTCAAATTAACTGTTTATTTGCCGGCTGCGGCGTGGGTGTGTCTGAGGTGCTCCAAGCACTCTGGACTTTTTACATGGATATTTTACGGATATTAAAAATTAAATATTTTACGGATTTGAGTACAGGATAATTATGTGCTATTTTTTCTAACAACTAAAATCCCTTTATAGTCTTCTAAAAGTGCAGGATGGCTTTATTTGAGCTATTTTATGTGCTTAATTGGTGCTAGCGAGACCTCTTTCCTGCAAGTAAGCTGCGGCTCGTTTTTAGCCTTGCAGAGAGGTTTCCCGGAGCAATTGAATTGCAAATCTCTTGCGGCCGTTTTAGATCAAAGGCTTTCCTCCGGCGCGAGCGGCCGCAAGAGATAGCAAGGCACCGGCCGCAAGCCTGCCGGAGCCTACGGCCGTAAGGGAATAGAATAGCAGAATAGCTTGCGGCCGGTCCTTGCGGCCCCGCAACGGCTGCGGCCGATAATAGAATGAGGCCCTCTGTCTGTGCACACTCTGCGCACTCTCTCTCTTTGCACTTTCTCTCTGTGCACTCTCTCTCGCACTCTGTGCACCCTCTCTTATTGCACTCTCTGTCTGTGCACTCTCTCTCTCTTTGCGGTCTGTCTGTGCACTCTCTGCACGCTCGGTCTGTGTGCTCTCTGCGTTCTGTACCCTCTCGTTCTGTGTGCGCTTTTGCTCTGTAATTCTCTCTCTCACTCACTCACTCACTTTGCTGTCTGTCTCTGAAATGCAAATGGCTGCCGGCTTCTATTAAGATCTGACTTTAGACTCCACCCCGATGATGTCATGACCACGCCCCCTGAAGACATCAGCGTTACACGCATATGACAACTATATCAGTGATTGTTTTTTTTTGCATGGTTCCATTTTCTCCTGCTACTTTCTCAGGAGGATGTGTCTTTGTAAGCTAATGAACTTTGCATTAGACTTTATAAAAGAAGTTGCAGTTGTAGATGCCACATTCCAATTGTGCAAAGAGAAACTTGCTGCGCATTCAAAGTCTCCTTCCACCACAGAAAGCTAATCATTAAAAACCATAATGTTAGATTCTAGAACAGCTTAACTGTAAAGAAAATATATGTTGGAAGCTGTATGTGAAGTTCTTCAAAATAGTATATTTTAAATTCTTACTACAAGGTACCCAAAAGAGACAAGTTCCTTTGTAAGCTGAAATGGTATTCAAAACCATTTTCTAATGTCACGGTCTAAGGAATGCTGCCTTTTTTTATCCAGTGGGACTTAACTAACTAGAACTTCATCTATACCTGACTCACATCCATTTCCTTAGCTAATCTCTTCTTATTTATCCTGTACAGTGATGGAAGTAAGCTAGAACAAGAGGTATTGCATGCTGATGGGCACACTATTCAAGTTTTTCACAGATGTATAACTGTTTCTTTTTTGTGCCTCCATATGTAACCTGACAACTATCCAAATACCCCAAGATCAGCTGAAAAATTGAGGCTCAGTATACAAAGCTGGGAGCTCCCAGGTCTTAGTTTATTATGCTTATGCTCCATCAATGTGTTGGTTATATTTATAAAAGATATTCTAATTGTATGCTACAGAAAATTCAATCTCTGAGTCATTTCCTCAGCCAATTTTGAGGTGTGGGAGTAACACTCTGAATTATTTGTAGTTTCTTTTTTATAAAGTGCATCTTTTCACGCAATGTTTAATGTCTCAATGCACGTCAGTGTTAAGTGCAATAGCAAACATATAATGACACAAGATAGCACATTTAGACAATATACCCTGGAGACTATTGATGCTGACTCCCACTCTACCCAAAAAACCCTAAAACAAACAGAAATACAGATAGCATAGTTATAGAAATAAAAGAAAAAAATAGGGAAACTACTCATTTTATTAGGAATGTAAAAGAGTTGATGGTGCATTCAAATGATGCAAAAATAATGCAAAAATAATGCAATATAATTTCTTTACCTTTGTTTAAATTGGACTTTTTGGCCATTAATTTCTAATAAACATTTCTTTTAATATATATATATATATTCTGCATCAAACAAAATATAGCACCATGCTTAAATTAGATATTTAAACATAGCATCTTCTTGGAATATTAAATGTATATTATAATTTTAATAGCATTAATTGCACTCTTGCTCTAACTCTAAAAACAAGTCACAGATCTCCTAATCCCATTATATTCAAAACATATAGTGCAAAAACAGAAAATTCAGTCAGTAAGAACTCTACAAACTTCTTCTGTGAGCAATATAGTGTTATGCTCAGAATAATAAAACAGATCAAAAATAGATTAAAGATTATTTCAACAAATTAATATAATAATATAATGAGAGTTGTTTTTTTGTTTTTTTTTATAGATACAATTACATGGTAGACTGTATTTTCTCAAACAAGTATCCTTGCATTAATTATAAACATCTAAATTTCATAACTATTTAAAATACAGTCTTTATTTATACAAATTGTTTATAGTACCTTTAGTCAGGGATATCAAATCAAGTAGTGTATTAAAAAAATTATATTTCAAGGAACATTGAAATTCAGAAAATAATTCTCTATAAATAACAATAGTGCATTAATACATATTGTGACTGTTTTAACATAGATTAAAAACACATACAAATGTCTCTAAAAAAATAAAAGATTTCTAGTCAGTAAAAAAGTAAAAAAGGTAATAAGAAAAATTATATAAAACTGGAAGCAAAATTAAAAACAAAAAGGAAAAAATACATATTTTTTTATCTCTGGGTAATTATAGATTTGTATAAATTCTTTACTTTTTATTTTTTTGAGTGTTTGGTATATTGTTCAAGTCTTCGGAATAAAATAGCCAAGATCTACATACTGAGGTTTCAGTTAGGGGATTGTCTACTGAAAACAGGGGCTTCTGGCATGGGTTTAGGAGCCAAAAAAAATCTGGGGGGGGGGGGGGGGGGGGATACCGCATATAGTATAAAAATACCACACAACTGCTTCTCTACTCACATTGAAAAATAATGTAACCACCATACCTGTATAGATTTAGCAAGCTGAAACATAATGTCAAGTTAAACCAAGGCTTTGATGACTTGTGGAGTTGAGAAGACAGATTTAAATGCTTACTTGACTGACGGCTAGTTCTTTTTTACAGTGCAAATTCTCAGCCAATCCTGGTGATTCAGAGCAGACAATAATCCCAGGAGGTGTCCTTAAGATCTGATGAGATTCTAATGGGATTCTGAGTATGACTGATAGTTGGCAGTGGTGAAGAAAGCATGCGGTATGGCCTTCTTATGTGGCAGCTATTACTGTGAGCTTACAAGATCTTAAACATATTTGTTATTTCTCACAAAGGTTCATTTATTTCTTAAATGCTTCTTTTTTATGCCAGTGCTGAAATGTCCTTTAATTGATATGCCTTCGGAGTCACCAATTACACAGTCTGTCTTCAGCCACGCTGACAGAAAATCAGTTGGAGCAGACAAGTCTGATGTTTATGGAGCAAAGGTGGCAACCCACATTCATACTGAGTACTTTTCCAGTTACCTTGTGTATTCTGTTTTGTACCTTATTATGAATGGCAAGGGCTTAACATCTCAAACAAAGAAGATGTTTCCTGTCTGTAAAATATGTTGAGATTCTAGCAGCACATGGTTTTCATTGTGTATGCGTCTATGGACTCCTCTGTAGTATTATCTAAAAATGACAATATTCTTACATCAAGAAAGGAGTAGGTCAGATGTGATCATAACAAGGCTTTTTGGCTTTTAATTCAAGATCATTAAACTTCCCCAAATAAAAAGTGTTTTATTTCTTTGGAAAATGAAAAAGTTTCTTCTGATTTAAAGGACCACTGTAGCAAAGACACAACAGGGACCATTTGTTCACTCAATAACTGACAAGCAACAAAGTCAACACATTTAAAAATAATTGTAGATTTCAAAAACCACAGTCTAAGAGCAATCCAATGTTAGGCGCCCAGGTGAGAGAGGACACACACTGGTGGTAAGTCCTGATTGGAGTCTTTACCTTCCTCCTCACTGTAGTGGTCACTACAGGAAAACTTACAATGTGAAGACACTCAGTGCACTGAATGCATTAATAATAATAATGACTAAAATATTGTTTTGTTTTTTTTATGGACTTTTATATTGTGCATGATCTTACTGTCACATGCCACAGCACTCTCTGGCATCACCAAATGTCTTATTTTTTCTACTTACACCATGTTGTGGTATAGGGTAAAGGTTTCGAAATTTGTTTGACATTTTGCTGTCAGACCATCATCTGCCTCTGAACTCATCTCACTTACCCTGTCCATACCCACCTACCTATGATTTGTGTTACTCTATAGAGCAGGCTTCTGCACCATCACTTCCATCTTTTACAGCTGTAACATCCACAGACTTAATAACTATTTACCATCTACTCTCTTTTCAGTAATATACCAAGCACTTCTTTCTCCATAATTCCTTCTACGTTTCTTTAATTATTCGTTTAGTTTGTAAGCTTGTTAGCAGTCAGCCTTGCACTTTGTATAAAAGTGTCATGTGTATGATTGCTAGCTAAAGGCAGGGTTGTCAGGTCCTTATCACTATGCCAAATTATGTATTGTCATACCCATGTTTTACTGTACTTCTGCACTATGGAATATGCTGGTGCTATATTAATAAGATATAATAATAATGTATGTGCAAGAAAACCTAATTACTTCTTAAATGTCGGTCAACTGTTTAGAAGAATTGACTTTTCTGTTTTAAAATAAAGGTTTAAAATGAAGATTTTTGCAGGAGGATGATTTTTTTAGGTGGTTCCATAGTGCTCCTGCACAGAATGTTAGATGCTGTTTACACTAGAATTTTTTTAAAATTGTGGCTATAAGGATTTTTTTTTAAAAGAAAAAAAAAAAAGATGCTGGTGAGTCCACCTCTGCTAAATAGCCTTTTCTTTCCACCGGAGAACAATACTGAATACAAATGAGCTAAATGGTTTGATGAAGGTGGCATGCTGATTGCAGCAGAGATAAACCGAGGTTGTATAAATGCTGTGAGAGATGGTATTGGGAAGCGTCTGGATCTATGATCTCTCTGTGGACACTGCAGTTTTGCCCTAGCCAGCCTGTTCAGTTTCAGTATTGTTGTTTGTTTTTGTTAAGGCTCAATCACGTTAGACAGACTAATGCTCCCAGTAAAACAACTCATATTCATACTGGGGTCTTCATATCAGCCCTCCTAATGTATTTACACACTCACTGCTTAGATTGTGCTTTACATGTTCTTATACTCATTGGAAAATATTATATTTAGGGGATCTCTGCTTCAAATCGGTTTGCCAGATCTATTTGCATTGTTCCAGACTAGAGATGTCGCGAATAGTTCGCCGGCGGACTGTTCCCGGCGAACATAGCATGGCAAACTGCGAACATATGCGAGATTCGACCCGCCCCCAATACTTTATCATTGAGCAAACTTTGACCCTGCATGTCACAGTCAGCAGACACATTCCAGCCAATCAGCAGCATACACTCCCTTCCACACCCTTCTACCTCATGGACAGCAGCCATTTTGGAATCATAACTAACTTGCAGTCTTACTGAGAGGAGGGAGAGTGTAGGTGATACTACATCAATAGGGAAAACCAAAGCTAGGCAAGTTTATTCAGTGTCCAGTGCAGTGCTGAAGGACTCTTGTGCATTATTATTATTATTATTACTACTATATAATGTGTAGATGTACCAGCTGGGCATGCTCTTGTGCATTATTATTATTATTATTAGTAAAATACTACTACTACTAATAATAATAATGCACAAGAGCATGCCCAGCCGGTACATCTACACATTATATAGTAATAATAATAATAATAATAATACACAAGAGCATGCCCAGCCGGTTCATCTACACATTATATAGTAATAATAATAATAATAATAATGTAGAAGAGCATGCCCAGCCGGTACATCTACACATTATATACTACTACTAATAATAATAAAAACAATAATAATAATAATGCTCAAGAGCATGCCCAGCCGATACATCTACACATTATATAGTAATAATAATAATAATAATAATAATAATAATATAGAAGAGCATGCCCAGCCGGTACATCTACACATTATATAGTAATAATAATAATAATAATAATAATAATAATAATAATAATGCACAAGAGCATGCACAGCCGGTACATCTACACATTATATAGTAATAATAATAATAATAAAGCAGAAGACCTCCCCTGTGTCTCCCCCGCACTCCCTCCCATGTGTCTCTCTCCCCCCTCTCCCCTGTGTCTCTCCCACCCTTGCCTGTGTCTCTACCCCCTCTCCCTTCCCCAGTGTTTCTTTCCCCCCTCTCCTGTGTCTTTTCCCCCTTCCCTCTTCCCGGTGTCACTCCCCCCTCCCCTGTGTCTCTACCCCCCTCTCCCTTCCCGTGTTTCTTTCCCCCCTCCCCTGTGTCTTTCCCCCCTTCCCTCTCCCCTGTGTCTCTCCCCCCTCATCTGTGTCTCTTCCCCCTTCTCCCCTGTGTCTCTACCCCCTCTTCCCTGTGTCTCTACCCCCTCTCCCTTCCCCTGTGTTTCTTCCCCCCTACTCTGTGTCTTTACCCCCTTTCCTCTCCCCGGTGTCTCCTCACCACTCCCTCCCATTAGTCTCTTCCCCCCTCTCCCCTGTGTCTCTACCCCCCACTCTCTCCTGTGTCTCTCCCCCCTCCCATGTGTCTCTTCCCCTCACCTCTCCCTTACCCTGTTTCTCTTCCCCCCTCTGCCCTGTGTCTTCCTCCCCCTCTCCACTGTGTCTTCCTCCCCCTCTCCCCTCTCCTGTGTCTTCCTCTCCCTTCCCCTGTGTTTCTTCCCCCCTACTCTGTGTCTTTTCCCCCTTTCCTCTCCCCGGTGTCTCCTCACCACTCCCTCCCATTAGTCTCTTCCCCCCTCTCCCCTGTGTCTCTACCCCCCACTCTCTCCTGTGTCTCTCCCCCCTCCCATGTGTCTCTTCCCCTCACCTCTCCCTTCCCCTATTTCTCTTCCCCCCTCTGCCCTGTGTCTTCCTCCCCCTCTCCACTGTGTCTTCCTCCCCCTCTCCCCTCTCCTGTGTCTTCCTCTCCCTCTCCCCTGTGTTTCCTCCCCCTCTCCCCTCCCCTGTTAGCTTCTATATGCATAAATACATACGATAAGAAATTCTGTTTTTTTATGTGGGCAAGGTCCCTGGTTAGCCCATTGGGTTATCTGTTAAAAAGAGTGGTGCAGAGACTGTGGGGGCTGTTAGCCTCCTTGTCCCTGTGTGGCCGTTTAGAATCCCTGCTGCTGCATGTTTCAGCTTTATTAAGGTGTAATTGTACAGCGTTTGACTCAAGTAGCTGCCTGTGCTGGGTCAGTTTGGCTTAATTGCTGGGCCCTTTTCCTGCCAAGATGGCGACCGTCAGTCCATGGGCCTCCATGTCCCCTTCACTACCTTTGTCTCCGCTTGTGTGCTTATTTGGGATGGCCCCCCTTTATATCTCCGACCAGTTGCCTTCTCAGGTCCCCCCCACAATCTCTGAGTGTGGGTATGCGGGCTGGGGCGTTGAATCAGGCCTACCTTCTTCTCTGCTCGCTGCAAGATCAACAATACCTAATTTTTCAGGCATGTGTACATGCCTAATTTTTCTGGCCTCTGGTGCTGCACTGTGCCTTCAACAACCAAACCCCCAAAAAAGGCACATAACAGGGATTAAACTGATAGGAGTAGTACTACTTAACACACCACTCATATCTGGTGTAACTGTAGTGTACATTTAAAACAAAAATCATTTTTTCTACTGTAATAGATTGCATAGCAGTTAGTTGTCTGCAAGCGTGTGTGTCAGACCTACAGCGTCTACTCTGCCAACTTCTGCAAGTGCACAGTGCCACTCATATCTGTTGTCACAGTAGCTTGGACGCATAGTACCAATCTGTCAAAACCGGTAATGATGAATGAGGTCTAGAGTAGCCTGGTTCCCTTATCCTCTACAGGTTGAGACCTAATGTTTGGGTGACTCCAGACCAACACATGAGTACAAGCAGCACACAAACTCAAAGCCGCCATCCTCCTCCTGGTCCAGCATCATCAGCCACATCAACCACTGCTGTCCTCCTTGCCCCCTCTCAACCATCCGCCACTGCGTCTCTCGCCTTGAGCAGTTCCTGCTCATTTGCCCATAGTCAGGTGCCTGTAAAGGACATGTTTGAGCGTAAGAAGCTAATGTCTCAAAGTGCCCCAAAATTGAAGTGATATGACCAACAAAGCATCTTTTTCCATCTCCCGGTTCTAAAAATCCAGGCCTTATACACGCCCCCTGATATGTGCTGTAACAGGTTTTAAACCGATAAGAGTAGTACTACTTAACACACCTTATAATAATGCAGAGAGAGGCAATGCAGTGAGAGGAGTCTGAAGAAGAGGAGTCAGAGGAGGAAGGTGGCTTTGAGGAAGTGGAAGACCAAACACAGCAGGCGTCCCAGGGGGCTTGTTGTCACCTTTCGGGGACCCTTGGTGTTGTACGTGGCTGGGTGGAGGAAGAGACCTTCAATGACATCAGTGAGGACATGGAATGGGACATGGCTAGCTTGGTATCCAACCTTGTGCAAATGAGGAGTTTTCGGTTGTGCAAATGGACTGTTTGTGGTTGTTTGCGGTGCGTTAAACGGGGAGTTTGGTCTGTCACTGTGAAGCGGGTGTAACCCTTACACTACCTGATCGATACAACATCATACCTGATGTTTTAAAGCATGTTATTCCAAAAAAATTAGGAATCATAGGTGATTTATGCCCTTTATGGCTTAAAACCAGACTCTGCATCAACTATGTAATTTTCCGTGGGAGTTCTGCCATGGATCCCCCTCCGGCATGCCACAGTCCAGTTGTTAGACCCCTTGAAACAACTCTCCCATCACTATTGTGGCCAGAAAGAGTCCCTGTGGGTTTTAAAATTCGCCTGCCCATTGAAGTCTATGGCGGTTCGCCGATGTTCGCTGGTTCGCGAACATTTGCGGCGGTTCGCGTTCGCGGTTCGCAAACCGAAAATGTTATGTTCGCGACATCACTATTCCAGACCTGTTGCTATCCATTAGCCTGTTAATGTCCTTTACTGAATACATTCTTGAATTTAGACAAATTTGTTTAGATTATCAGTATTCCTATGGAAATTAGGCAAACCCCCTACTTAATCTTGTTTAATTTATTATTGGTTGCCTTTAGGTGTAATTATTTAACTTAACAAAGCGCTTGTTGCGGCCGATTTTTGCGAGGTCGTAATGGGTCGTAACGACGTAAATTTTGCGAGGGTCGCAGTTGCTGGCAATGAGCGCCTTCGACTTTTGCTCACAACTATATATATGTGATAATCCGGTCTGCTGTGTTCCCTGCAAGTCCCCTGTGGCCCCTGCAGATCCTCTGTGGCCCCCATAGGTCTTCTGTGGCCCCCGCAGATCCCATGTGGCCCCGAGGATCCCCTGTGGCCCCGCGGGTCCCATGGGGCCCACACAGGTCTCAAAGGGTCTCGGTCGCATCTAGGGTCCCCTGTGGCCCCAGCCATCCTCCTGTGGGGCCCCTGGGTCCCCTTATGGCCCTCTGTGACCCCTCACAGGCTCCAGGGCCCCCCTGTGCCCCCTGCTGGCCCATTAACCCATATGCCCCATTTGGCCCCCGCGAACCAACTGTGGGTCCCCTGCAGCCTCTTATGGCAAACTGTGGCCCCCCACATGGTGTGGGGTCCCTGTGGCCCCCACAGCCCCCTATGGCCCCCCGCAGTCCTCCCTTGAATCCCTTGCAGCCCTTAAGGCTCACTGTAGCCCAGCCAGGCCTCAGGGGCCCCAATCAGGCCCTGTGGCCCCCTTTGCCCCCCTTGGCCTTCCCATGGGTCTCCTACAGCCCCTTATGGCTCACTGTAGCTCCCCACAGGCCTCAGGGGTCCCAATCAGGCCCTGTGGTCCCCACAGCACCTTATAGCCACCGTGGACCTCATGTGGGTCACCTGCAGCCCCTTATGAAACACTGGGACCCCAACGCGCCCCCTGCAGGCCCTATGCCCCCCACAGCCCTTTATGGCCCCCGTGAATCACTTGTGGCCCCTCGCAGACATCTGTGGCCTCCCATAGACCCCTGTGGCCCCCGAAGTCCCCTGTGGCCTCCCTCTGCCCCTTGTGGCCCCCTCGGTCCTTGCTGGCCCCTGCAGCCCCCTCGGACCTCTGTGGCCCCCCTCGGCCCTCTGGCCTGCAGAGGACCCATCTCACCCCAGGAAGTTGAGTATAGAACCGGGCAGCTAAGAAAGGATTTATAATATTCACCCCCCTTGACTTTTTACCTATTTTGTTACATTACAGCCAACAAGTTCAATGTTTTGTTAATCTGAATTTTATGTGATGGATCAGAACACAATAGTCTAAGTTGGTGAAGTGAAATGAGAAAAATATATACATAAAACTATTTTTTTGAAATAGAAAACAGAAAATTGGCATGTTCGTATGTATTCACCCCCTTTGTTATGAAGCCCGTAAGAATCTCTGGTGCAACTAATTACCTTCAGATTAGTGAAAAGATGTCGACCTGTGTGCAGTCTAATTGTCACATGATCTGTCATTACATATAAACACCTTTTTTTAAAGGCCCCAGAGGCTGCAACACCTAAGCAAGTGGCACCACTAACCAAACACTGCTATGAAGACCAAGGAACTCTCCAAACAAGTAAGGGACAATGTTGTTGAGAAGTATAAGTCAGGGTTAGGTTATAAAAAATATCCACATTTTTAATAATCCCCAGGAGCACCATCAAATCTATAATAACCAAATGGAAAGAACATGGCACAACAGCAAACCTGCCAGGAGATGGCCGCCCACCAAAACCCACGGACCGGTCAAGGAGGGCATTAATCAGAGAGGCAGCACAGAGACTTAAGGTAACCCTGGAGGAGCTGCAGAGTTCCATAACAGAGACTGGAGTATCTGTACATAGGATGACAATAAGCTGTACGCTCCACAGAGTTGGGCTTTATGGCAGAGAGGCCAGAAGAAAGCCATTACTTTCAGCAAAAATAAAATGGCACGTTTTGAGTTTGCGAAAAGACATGTGGGAGACTCACAAAATGTATGGAGGAAGTTGCTCTAGTCAGATGAGACTAAATTTGAACTTTTCGGCCATCAAAGAAAACGCTATTTCTGGAGCAAACCCAACACATCACATCACCCAAAGAACACCATCCCACTGACGAGGTCCTTTTCAGGGTAGAATTGCCTGGTATTTCGGGGCTGGTTCACTCTTTTGAGTTGGACCAGACTGATATACTACAGGATATTTCTCCCTGTGAAGGGCACAGGTGAGCTAAAAGAGGTTGCTCTCAGAGTAGCTTATCATGGCTATAGAACTAACCTATTAAGGTTAGTTCGTTCTCTGATGAGCACCTCTGACTTTGTTATGTTGTATATGCAAATTACCTTTAGGGTTCAGTCTCCCTAAAGGTAATAGGGGACTCCAGACGTGGACCCCTTGCTCACTGTGCCTTAGGGAGTTCAGCTGCACCTCACTGACGAGGCCCATAAAGGCCGAAACGCGTCTGGGGTTTGCTGTTTCTCCTGTTCAGGGTAGAATTGCCTGGTATTTTGGGGCTGGTTCACTCTTTTGAGTTGGACCAGACTGATATACTACAGGATATTTCTCCCTGTGAAGGGCACAAGTGAGCTAAAAGAGGTTGCTCTCAGAGTAGCTTATCATGGCTATAGAACTAACCTATTAAGGTTAGTTCGTTCTCTGATGAGCACCTCTGACTTTGTTATGTTATTATTGGCTATCATCAGCATGGAGCGGGGATCTCAGCCTGTGTTGTGGACCTTATGACTAGGTAGTTCACCACAACAATCATTTATAATATGGTGGGCAAAAGAGCGATAGAAGCCCTCCACCGTACAGTAGTACAGTAAATAAATAGTACATCTGTGTTCAAATTTGAATGTCTAAAGCAAGTTAAAAAACCTGCTTCCAGATCAGAATTCCTAAAAAAACAGTTATTACACTGCATTCTGGGAAGCTGAGCTGGGACACACACACATTATATATATATATATATATATATATATATATATATATATATATATATATATATATATATATATATACACGAATCTGCTTGAATTAGCAAAACAATTCCTGTATGGGGAAAAATGGCAGTTGGTAAGTGGCTCTGTCCAGCTGAATGATATGGGCCTAATGTCACTGGCTGAGCCCCTTGTAGTAGTAGCTGCCTCAGTTCAGATGAGGAATAGACCTGGGAAAAATTACAGTTGTTGAGTGACTCTTTCCAGTACTTTGTCTAATGAAGAAAATTAATCTCTAATTTGTAACTTTTATTGTTGCCATCGTAACCTGCAATACCACATTACTTTATCTCAGGCTTTTCCCCCATCAGAACTGTTGTCACAATATATATAAACACAAATATATACACATGCAGATACATGTATGCACTGCTATAAACATATATTCGTAAGCATAAACAACCACACTTCATCAGAACATACAGAGCAAATGCACAGAAGTCTATCACTTTAGACTGGAAGGAAATATCACATATATAGTTGTGAGTGTACAGACCGTTGGTCACGCTTGCGCCCTCGCATAGCAAGGCGCTCCATCCCAGCAACTGAGGCCCTTGCCCGCAGCGTACGGCCCGTGGCTCACACCTGCGGGCTCGCATAGAGAGCCGCGGCCCTCAGTTGCTGGAATGGAGCAGCCACCTCCTCCCCACAATGCCCCGCGCAGGGCCGCCCAGTCCCCGGTTCGGGTTCACCGCAGCGAGCCGCGGCCCTCAGTTGCTGGAATTGAGCAGCCACCTCCTCCCCACAATGCCCGCGCAGGGCCGCCCAGTCCCCGGTTCGGGTTCATCCCCCGCACAGTGTGAGTTGTTGCCAGTTGCTGGCATGGAACGCCCGAGCACACACAGGCCTGCCCGGGCTGGACAGGTGAGTGGAGCCTGATAGGGGTTCTCTGTGGTGTCTCTATACCCCCATGTTCAGAGGCCTGTCCCATATATAGGTGTGGGAGAAAACTATATGTGTGTGTATATATATATATATATATATATATATATATACTGTGTGTGTATATAGTGTGTGTGTGTGTATATAGTGTGTGTATACAGTGTGTGTGTGTATATAGTGTGTGTGTACAGATATACAGTCAGTGCATACACCTATATGTGCATGTATAACATATATTGCACGGCACATTACAGTCAGTCATTGTATATGTGCCTCATCTCCATCTTATTGTGTGTGTGTATATATATAATGTTTGTGTATATTGTGTGTGTGTATACACACATTATATATACACACACATTATATATATATATATATATACACACACACACAATATATTGTGTGTGTGTATGTGTGTATATATAATGTGTGTGTGTATATAATGGGTGTGTGTGTGTATATATGTGTATTGTGTGTGTGTGTGTATATTGTGTATTGTGTGTGTGTGTATATAATGTGTGTGTGTGTATATATATATATATATATATATATATATATAATGTGTGTGTATATAATGTGTGTGTGTGTGTATCACATATATAGTTGTGAGCATGCAAGCCCACTCGAGCCATTGCTCACGCTTGCGGACCGCCAAACAAAACGAAAACGAGGCTACAACACACTAAACACGCAAAACACCCCAAGAAACACGCAAAACACCACAAAACATACGGATATTCCGCTACAGACGCATACCACACATTACACGCCATTTTAGAATAATGCGGAAGTACACGAGTACGCCAACGGTTTGGTCTCGCGCACGCACACTATTACACTGCACACATTCAGCACGCTTACACAGCCACACCACTAATGCTGCAGCAACATCAAAACACATTGACAGCTCATCAACACAATGCTTCAAAATACGTAAAGTATATTAATTTATTAATCTATTACTTATTTTATTAGTATACACCAAACAGCATTAGCTCACTTACAATTTCATTGCCGTCATTTTTTGACGGGCAATTCGCTAGTTACATATATAGTTGTGAGCATGCGAGCTGTTGCTAACGTTTGCGGGCTCACGCAGCGAGTTGCTGGCAAGGAGCACGGCAAAGGCGCTCCTTGCCAGCAACTACTGACCTCGCAAAATGTACGTAGTTATGAAAGCAAAATACGAGACACGTTACGACCCATTACGACCCATTACAACCTCGCAAATCGTCCGAAACCCACGCACATGAAAACATGAAAAACACAATAAATACACACAACAAATACATAAAAAGATTACCTACAGCAACGGGGGGGGGGGGGGGGCTCACCCAGGACTTCTGCAAGTGAAGTTACACCTCAATTTAACTGCAAATAAAAGAGTTTAGACACCCGAAAATCACCTAAGCGAGAGAAAAAACGGCCGCCGAACAAAACGAAAACAAGGCTAAAGGCCCCTAAACACGCAAAAACACCACCAAACAGCTACGGATATTCCGAAAAAGTCATCCGAAACGAAGGACGCTAAATCAGCCACCGCCGCGTACCACACATTAGGCGCCATTTTAGAACAGTAACTTATACAATCCGGAAGTACACAGCTACACAGCTACCCTAACGGATTTGCCTCGCGTACGCACACGCACACTATTACACTGCATACATTCATGACGCTTACACAACAGTTCCACAGCACAAATGCTGCAGCAACAGCAAAACAGATTGCCAGCTCTTCAAAACAATGCTTCCTGCATATATTACTTCACAATAGGTAAAGTATATAAATTTCTTATTTTATTAATTATTCATTGCCATACCAAAAAAAAAAAACACCAACTCTGCTCATAGGACACAAACAACCAATAGCCTCGCAATGAGCGCCGAAGGCAATCAGCGCGAGGCTCGCAATGAGCGCCGAAGGATCTTAAAACACCAACAAAATTCATTTCGCACGCAAACAACATTACCTTCCTTACAATCTTATTGCCGTAATTTTTTGACGGGCAAGTCGCTAGTAACATATATAGTTGTCATAACTGCGGGTTGTCAAAAGTTGTTGCTAATGCTGCGTCCCAAGCTTCGAAGGCGCTCCTTGCCAGCAACTGCGGACCTTGCAACATTTACGGACTTACGACACACAAATACGAGAAGCGGGACTTAGAAAAAAAAACAACCTTGCAAAAATACGACTTTAACGGCCGACCCGCGCGAACCTCAAAACATTCAAAACACAATAAATACACACAACAAACACATAAAAAGCTTACCCACAGCAAAAGGGTGCACCCAGGACCTCTGCAAGTGAAGTTACACCTCAGTTTAAGTCTAAATTCAAGAGTTTAGACACCCGAAAATCACCTAAGAGAGAGAAAAAATGGCCGCCGAAAAAAACGAAAACGAGGCTATAGGACCCTAAAGATGCAAAACACCACCAAACACATACAGATTTTCCGAAAAAGCTGGACGAGGTCCAAGAACAAAGACGCTAAATCACCAACAGCCGCGTACCACACATTAGGCGGCATTTTACAACACTAACTTACATAATGAGGAAGTACACAGCTACACTAAAGGATTTTCCTCGCGCAAGCACACTATTTACACTACACACTGCACACATTGCTGACACTTACACAGCAGCTCCACAGCACTCAAAACACACATTGTATGCTGTAGCAACATGAAAACAGATTGTCAGCTCTTCAGCATAATGCTTCCTGCATTTATTACTTCCAAATAGGTAAAGTATATTCCTTTATTAATGTATTATTTAGTTCATTACCATACACCAAACAGCATTAGCTCACTTACCATTTAATTCCCGTCATTTTTTGATGGGCAATATTCTAGTATGAATTATATTTACTATATGTAGTATTGTTATTTTAATAGAAGCCAATGACTTATAATATTTCAACCGTCCAGCTCCTATTAAAATAAGAATCACATGCGTATAACAAACTATAATTCAATAATAAAAATATTGATAAGTTTTATTTTTATTTTTGAATGGAGAATAACGGGTGCTTAAATCAAGTAATAATAAGGAAATCAGCACACTGCAAAAATTCAGGTCCTTAAAACTCTGTATTATGGTAAGCGAGGAGCGAAGGAATGATCACTACTAGTGTGCTCCATAAAATACAATACATGCTTCTGTTGAATAGTAATAGCTTCTGTAATATTCCCAAAATCTCAAGAACTTGTTAGATGAAATGTTTAACAAAGACTTTTTCCCCCCGGATTAGAAATGTGTTACAATTCTGGCTGTATTAAATGGACTCAAGCCCGCAATTATAGTGCTGAAGGTTAAAACCGTAAATCATGAACCCGTAAATAGCATTTCATCGCATGATCATGATCAATTAGGCAAGCCCGTAAGTTACAATTTAGACAGAGCCAATAGTAAATGAGACCGTCATCATGATGTCAGTAAAACATGGAGTTTAGACTACAATTAATTAGTGTTTAGAAGTCCGATCTGCAATCAGAATCGCAATCAAGAAATGTAGAAATCAAGAAATAAACTGGTCTAGTCCATGTGGGTGGCCTAATATGTATTAACTCCTTGATTCCTGGGATCAATATAACACGGAAATAAAACGTGAAAAAAAAACTTTTTATTGCAGATTTTTGACTTTGAGACTGTTGTGCAATTAATTATAATGCCTTTCATTGCTTTCCTAGTATTTTAAAGTACAGTAGAGTGTTTATATTTGCTTTTACAGTGCTAAGAACAGGTTTTTAAGCCACTTGCAATTCCTATCAAGTACTCGTAAGATTTATTAAAACATTGTTGGGGAAATAATACAAATATCCTTAAATTTTTAGAGTATCGCATATATATATATATATGTATATGTATGTATATGTATATGTATATGTATATATGTATATGTATATATATATATATATATATATATATATATATATATATGTATATATATATATATATATATATATATATATATATATATATATATATGTATATATATATATATATATATATATAGATAAAATTAGCACTCTTTCCAGTTAGTGTGATATTTGGCTCTGATATAGGCTGTGCAACAGTAAGTTTCCATTGTAAGGCATTAGTCATGAAATAGTTAAGTCTAAATGACCCATGACTTTCAGTTGTAAATTTCAGTTACAGACAGTACACACGTTTTTATACATAATAAATACATATTGTCGGTCATCCCCAAGGTCTAATAAGTGTTATTTACTGTGCACAAGTGTATCATATAAAGTAGATCATCGCACAGATATTACCAAAGTATGTGTTATATTCTTATTGGATATTATATATAAACAAACTACAATTGGTGGATAGTGGGTTATACCATGTTGCTAGATGGATTATTTAATTGTCTTATGTAAACAATATAAAAGCTGTATCTGGATATATATCTATCAGTAGCAGTTTAGTGAGTCAGTGGCAGCCATGTTGGTTTTGCTACTGATCCACACATTTTTTAAATAAACTCTAATAATGAGAAAATTACCAGAAGTACAAAGTGGTGTGAGTATGGGTATTTTTCTACGACAACCTTTGCCATTTACGGATTTGAAAGCAATTGCAGGTTTGTTGAATTGTTGCAATTGAATATGGATTTTCCGTCTTTAGCACTGGTAACATTTACGTCTTGAAACATCAAAGGAGGAGATAGGACGAAGTTAAGTTTTTGACAACCGCAGGGTTTTTAAGCCTGTAACTAGCAAATCGATTAAGGGTAGCTAAAAGAGGCAAATTGAATATCAGTAACTTTTACGGTTTACATTACATCACATTTTAAAATGTGATTATTATTTGTGCTTATATTTATCATTTATCAGGAACTGGCAACCCACTCCAGTATCTCTGCCATGAATACTGAGTAGATCAGCATGGTGTGTTTCGGTCCATGAGGTCACGGAAAGTTGGACACGACTGAACGATGCAAACACACACATTTAATGTTACTTAATGCTAATCATCCAATCTCTGTGTAATTTATTTTATTTATTGTCTGTTAATAATTTAGAAAACAACAAAGTCAGAGGTGCTCATCAGAGAACGAACCAACCTTAATAGGTTAGTTCTATAGCCATGATAAGCCACTCTGAGAGCAACCTCTTTTAGCTCACTTGTGCCCTTCACAGGGAGAAATATCCTGTAGTATATCAGTCTGGTCCCACTCAAAAGAGTGACCCAGCCCCAAAATACCAGGCAATTCTACCCTGAACAGGAGAAACAGCAAACCACAGACGCGTTTCGGCCTTTATGGGCCTCGTCAGTGAGGTGCAGCTGAACACCCTACGGCACAGTGGGCAAGGGGTCCACGTCTGGAGTCCCCTATTACCCTTAGGGAGACTAAACCCTAAAGGTAATTTGCATATAGAAAACAACAAAGTCAGAGGTGCTCATCAGAGAACGAACCAACCTTAATAGGTTAGTTCTATAGCCATAATAAGCTACTCTGAGAGCAACCTCTTTTAGCTCACTTGTGCCCTTCACAGGGAGAAATATCCTGTAGTATATCAGTCTGGTCCCACTCAAAAGAGTGACCCAGCCCCGAAATACCAGGCAATTCTACCCTGAACAGGAGAAACAGCAAACACAGACGCGTTTCGGCCTTTATGGGAGACTAAACCCTAAAGGTAATTTTTTTGTCTATGCAAATTACTCTTAGGGTTTAGTCTCCCTAAGGGTAATAGGGGACTCCAGACGTGGACCCCTTGCTCACTGTGCCTTAGGGAGTTCAGCTGCACCTCACTGACGAGGCCCATAAAGGCCGAAATGCGTCTGGGGTTTGTTGTTTCTCCTGTTCAGGGTAGAATTGCCTGGTATTTCAGGGCTGGGTCACTCTTCTGAGTGGGACCAGACTGATATACTACAGGATATTTCTCCCTGTGAAGGGCACAAGTGAGCTAAAAGAGGTTGCTCTCAGAGTGGCTTATCATGGTCATAGAACTAATCTATTAAGGTTAGTTTGTTCTCTGATGAGCGCCTCTGACTTACCTTTTTTTTTTTTTCTGTTAAGAATTTCAATAAAAACTTTAAAACTAAAAAAAATAAGATTTTAATTAAAATAATCTATAAACTTGTACACCTTGGCAGTGGGCCAGAAATTCTAAACTCACATTGCAGTACTGTATAATTTCTTCTGTGTTTGGTTCTAAAAAACATGTTAAATGTTTTTTTCTCCTTTTTCTTGAAACTACTTCTGAGCAGCCTGACCTAAAAGTTTGGCTTGAATAATAATAGTTTTTGATGTATTGCTTGAATGACCACTATGCAGTGAAATAAATGTATATGTTTGAAAACTTGGTTAGTCAGGAAAAGATCATAAAGCTAGATGTTAAATAGAGAAAATTAATTTTGATGCTTCTTGATACCTAGAATTAGCCATGATACTTTGGTGGAATATGTGTATGAGAGAGAGATGTCTACATTTTTAGAGAGCAATGCTTGCATTTATTTATATAAACTGCCTATGAGGGGGAAGGTGGGTAATATCAATTTCAAAGATCAAGTTCTCTAACAAAGTTATGTGTTTTCTCTCTTCCCTCCACTGAAATATATAAGCAAATACCCGTTATAATTTTGGTGCAACAAAGTCAAGATGGATAAACCTATTATTGTAGTGAGAGATGTTACTTATCACATAACCGTCCTCTGTAGGGGGTTAGCTGGCACTGTGGGAGGTTGAGCTTAGAAGAAAGGATTTGTCTCCTTGCGATTCCTCGCGCAGCCTTACAAGAAAACGTACGTTGTTCAGTAAAGTGTTACCGGAGCCATGTAGTAACACTTTAGGTAAAATCTCCTGTTGCAGTTGGGAACTGTTTCATATGTAACCGTCACTCATATGGGTTTACCCATATGAGTTTGTTGCAGGAGGAATGTCATGGCTCCATAGCTATGTGAAAAGCTCACTTGCAAGATTTCTTACGGGAGCCATGTAATCAAGCCCACATATTGTCCTTAAGGATGGCTTGTTTAGTGTGAAATTGGTTCATACTACAGCTGTAAAGAGAAATCATATGTCTAAGCAGTCCTCCTGCAATTGTCCAGCAAACATAAGTTTAAATATCTATATTTTGTGCTTCTGTCTTATTTAATATAAACAATGTCAGAATGCAGTACTCATGACACCGAATTTTATGGAAAAATGTAATTATGCTATGTATCATTTATCAACAAAAAAAAATGCTCCAATTACTCTATAGAAGTAATTTTGGTTGCTTGTGGTTTCTAATTAAGCTTGCAAGAATAATACTTTTAATAAAGTTCAAAAGTTGACCCGTATCTCTGGATGAACAAAATAAAATAAGTAGTTAAATAAATAACAACTGGAATAAACATAGTTTATAATAAAATCTATAGATGTGCATAATAATAATGTTGCTGTTGTGTTCAATACATATTTAAACAATTTTTGAGTTCATATAGTTTGCAATACAGACTGCTGTTCAAATATGTTTAGTATTACATTTTCCCTAATACTTTTCTAATCAAGACTCCTTGTACACAATGACCATCACTTTTGCCTAATTGAAATTTAATTGTACAGTGAAGGGCTTCTATCACTCTTTTGCCCACCAAAGATCAGATGATGTTGTGGTCGATAGTCGTCCCACAAAATCTAAAGAACGAGTTTTGGTACAGGCCTCACACTGATGAAATCCATTTAAAGATTGCAACAGTGATGGTCTGTGGGTAGGTTTCCTAACTAGTTCAAATCCATCCTATGTGATGCATGGATGCTGTGTTATAGTGGCAGGCATATGCTATAAGGAGCCGTGCATTATTAATATTGGATTTAAGGGTGAAAATGCACCCATTTGTATTTCTCACCCAGCTTCCCAGAGTGCAGTGCAATAACTGAATTTGACATAATTCTGTGCAGGGAATACCGTACATAGTTACATGGTTACATAGTTACATAGTATTTTAGGTTGAAAAAAGACTTTAGTCCATCAAGTTAAACCTTTTTAGATCTTCTCTGATCTGCAATATGCAGATTTATTGTTAATGATTCAGATGAAGGCAAACAGAAGAAAAAAAACATTGAAACTTTGCCAATTGTCTCAACAAAGAAAAAAAATATAAAATTCCTTCCTGACCCCAGATACTGGCGATCGGATTCATCCCTGGATCAATACTCCCTCTCTATTTATCCAAGATAGCCCTTAATGCCCTTTAAAAAAAAATATATATATCCAATCCCTTTTTAAAGTTATGTATTGAATCCGCTGCCACCATCTCCTTTGGTAGCGAATTCCATAGATTAACCACCCTTACTGTGAAGAACCCTTTTCTTTCTTTGAGGTGAAATCTTTTTACTTTTAATCTCAAAGAATGTCCCCTTGTCAGTTGAAAACCTCTTGGCACAAAAAGTTCCCTTGACAAAGCCTTGTATTGACCCTTGATATATTTATATAAGGTAATCATACCCCCTCTTAGACGCCTTTGTTCTAGAGTAAATACGTTTAATTTGGTTAGTCTTTCTTTATAACTTAGCCCCTCCATTCCCTTTATTAGCTTTGTTGCCCTTCTCTGTACTTTTTCCAGCTCTAAAATCTCCTTTTTTGTAGTGGTGCCCAAAATCGTACTCCATATTCCAAATGAAGGCGTACTAGGGATTTGTATAGTGGGAGAATTATATTTGCTTCCCTTGCTTCTATACCCTTCTTAATACATGCTAATATTTTATTTGCTTTTGCAGCTGCTGCTTGGCTTTGGGCACTGTTACCTAGGTGGTTGTCCACAAGCACTCTCAAATCCCTTTCAATATCTGATACCCCAAGATTTGCTCCATTAAGATTATAAATTTCATGGCTATTTTTCCTTCCCAGATGCATAACTTTACATTTATTAATATTAAATCTCATCTGCCACTTAGATGCCCATTCCTCTAATTTATGCAAATCCCTTTGGAGGGAAAGTACATATTTTTTTGATTTAATTACCTTGCACTACTTTGTTTCATCAGCAAAAATGGAGACACCACACTCCAATCCCACTTTCAAGTCATTCATACATATGTTAAAAAGGAGAGGACCTAATACTGATCCCTGAGGAACCCCACTTACCACATTAGTCCAATCAGAGTATGTTCCATTTACCACAACCCTTTGCTTCCTGTATTTTAGCTAGCTCTCAATCCATAAGCAAATATTTATGTAAATTCTTGTATCCTTTAGTTTGCTCAATAGTCTCCCATAAGCCTTTGCAAAATCCAAATAGACTACATCCACTGAGTTGCCTTGATTCACGTTCCTATTAACCTCCTCATAGAAATTAATTAGGTTTGTTTGACATGACCTATTCTTCATAAATCCATGTTGGCTCCTACTTATAATCATGTTCGAATAGACATATTCTTCTATGTTATCCCTTATTAACCCTTCTAAAAGCTTTCCTATTACCAAAGGGGTCTATAATTCCCTGGATTTGCTCTTGCTCCCTTCTTAAATATAGGTATCACCACTGCCTTTCTCCAGTCATCTGGTAGAGACCCTGTGTTGAGTGAATCTTGAAAAATGATAGAGATATAATGGTTTGGCTATTACAGAACCCAGTTCCCTCAGTACCCTTGGATGTATTCCATCAGGATCTGGGGCTTTATTAACATTTATTTTTTCCAACCTCTTTTGGATTTCTTCCTGCGTTAACCAGTTATTTGGTGAAGGTAGTGTAGCCCCATTATGTTGCAGTGACCCAACCACTGGTACCTCCCTTGTGTATACCGAAGAAAATAACCTATTTAGCTCATCTGCCTTTTCCTGGTCACTAATTATCAGATGGCCTGTGTCACATTGTAATATTCCTATAGCTTCCTTCCTGGCCTTCTTCCCATTAATATATTTAAAAAGTATTTTAGGGTTTGTCTTACTCTCCTTTGCAACTAACTTTTCATTTTTGATTTTAGCCAGTCTAATAACCCTTTTGCAAGCCTTGTTGATTTCCTTGTACTTACGTAAAGCAGTTTCTGTCCCATCTTGTTTGTATAATTTAAATGCTTGTTTTTCCCTCCTCATCTTCATCTTTAATTCATTGTTAAGCCACATAGGTTGTGATTTACTCCTTCTACTTTTATTCCCAAATGGTATATGCCGATGTGTACTCAAGAACCTGCTCCCCTTAGCTGAACTGCTGGTCTCATTTATCCAGTTTATTTCAGGGTAAATAAAATCTCCCATTATTAGAACTTGCCCATGCTTAGCTGCATTTCCAATCTGTAATAATAATTGCATTTCCATACTTTCAATTATATTTGGGGGTTTATAGCATACTCCTACTAATGTTCTTTTAGAATTTGCTGCTCCACTATTTAACTCTACCCACAAACATTCAACATTACCGCTGGTTCCACCATAAATATCTTCTCTGACTATAGGTTTAAATTCAGGCTTAACATACAGACAAATCCCTCCTCCTCTTTAACCATTGCCCCTATCTTTCCTAAATAGGTTATAACCATACAGATTAACAGTTCAGTCATGAGATTCATCCCACCACGTTTCAGTAATGCCTATTAAATCCCATTTCTCATTAATTGCTAATAATTCTAACTCTCCCATTTTTCCTGGCAAACTTCTGGCATTAGTAAGCATACACCTTATGTTATGATTCTGTAGATCAGAAGTGCTGGTCATTGTACTTGAGTTACTTAGCAATACCTCTCTATTGACTGTACAAACCCTTCCCCCGTCTCCTACCTATGACTAGTTAATGCGTTCCTTACCCCCTCTACACTTTCTATCCCTTTAATTCTATCTCGTCCCTCCCCCCACCTACTTGTTTAAAAACTCCCCCAGCCGTTCTACCATCCTATCCCTTAGCACAAAAGCTCCCTCATCATTAAGGTGCCATCGATCCCTGCTATAGAAATTGTACCCAAGTGAGAAGGCAACAAGTGCTCTAAAAACCCAAACTCCTCTTTAATGCACCATATTTTTAGCCACGCATTAACCTCCCTAAGCTCCTTCTGTCTCCCTGGGCTAGCACGTAGCACTGGTAGTATCTCAGAAAATACTAACTTGGAGGTCTTTACCTTCAGCTTATTACCTAGTTCTATGAAATAAATCTTTAGGACACTCCATCTTCCACTAACTTTGTCATTGGTACCAAGACCGCCAGTTCATTTCCAGCCCCTCCCAATAATTTATCTACCCGATGCACAACATGCCGAACCCAAGCTCCCGGGAGACAGCAAACTGTTTGATTGCTGGGATCTGGGTGACAAATCACCCTGTCTACCTTCCTAATAATAGAGTCCCCAACCACCAAAACCTGCCTGTTGCTCTGCCTAATCTGCCCTCCCAGCCCTCCAGTAGAACTGTTCTCCCGGCTGTTAGAGGGAACAGCTCTATCTGGCATTGACATTCCTGAATGGACATACCCAACAGTTTCACTCAATCTGGAAAATCTGTTGGTGCTTGCCAACTCAGAACTGGCCTGCCTCCTCCTACTGTTCCCCCCGCTTCCCCTTGTAACTGTAACTCAGCTATCTCCCTGGACATCCTCACTTGCCCAGGCTCCACCCACCATGCAAGGCCCAGCTAAACTGTGCTCTGTGAGAACCAAACCCCTTTCCAGTGGCGCAATATCACAAAGTGCTGCAATTCTCCTCTCCAGTTCTCCAATTTGAGTTTCAAGATAGGCAACATGCTCACACCTGGATCGTTTGTTCCAGTAGTGCATACATGTGACAGGATGTAAACTGAGTGAGGTTTCCACTGGATTGACTCATAATTACAGGGGGAAAAAATTATAAAGCACTACAATGTTCTCCCCCTTTGCACTCCCTCCTTTTAGCTACACTTATACTAGAACTGCCCTTATGCTAGAAGTGTTCACACCTTCCCCTGTTTATATTAGATTCTTACTACTCACCTGCCCACTACTCACTGCACAAGTACACAGCACACTTACTGTTCAGGAGAAATCACAGGACAGATGCAAGCAGATCACAAAACGTCACACACTGATAGACCTTTACACAGGCAAATCAACACACCCTCTCAGCTGCCCACTAATCACTGCACAAGTACACAGCACACTTACTGTTCAGGAGTAATCACAGAACAGAAGATAAAAGTGGCACAATAGTGGTCATAGTGCAGGAATGAAATTTTCACAAATAAATAGTATTTGTTGTTGTTGGCAGGAATTCTCCTCTCACTCCGTGCCTTTATTAACCTCAGCAGTGGCATTTTTAACTAAATTTTAAAGATGCAAAAGTGAAGAAAAATCTAAAATGTACTTTATATATACTAACATATATATATTATATATTATATATATATATTAGTTATTGTTTTATCTTTCAGTTGTGTTCATCTCTCCATGACCCTGTGGGCCGCAGCATTCCAGGAACGTAAATTAAATTGGGAAAGTTGTTATCAATCTAATTAGGTATATATCAATGTAGCTCTAGTTGAAGTACACAAGCCTCTTCACCACGACAAGGTAGCGATCCAGAAGGGTGTATATATATATATATATATATATATATATATATATATATATACCATGTAGATGAGACTGAAAGCTTAACTTTTTATCAATCTAATTAGGTATATATCTTTGTAGATCTATCTATCTAACAGCCTTATTAAATTGCGAATCGGCCAATGCTCTGTGCTATATAAGCACAGAGCATATTATTTCACAGAAGTTTTTAGTTAGTGAAGACCTTGCTTTTGGATAGAAGCTCACTAACTAAAAACTTCTGTAAAAAAAATATGCTCTGTGCTTTTATAGAGCCCTTTTCAATTGGCCGAATCACAATTTAATAAGGCTGTAAATGTCTGGTATAAGGAATTATTTATAATGTGTGGTAACCTTATCAACTCATGACAGCAATGTTTAGCAGAGAACAGGATTCTCACTAAGCAATACATTAGCATAGAAATAAATTCTTACATATATTTTATTATATTATAGCTTTTAATCCTGCATATTCTTGTTTACAGCTACTTGATTGCAAGCAAAAAAATGCTATGTGCTTATTTAGAGCCCTATTCAATTGGCCAAATCGCAATTGAATAGGGCCCTAGCATTTAATCTATATTTAGATTTGGGATATCCCCTGTCAATTTCACAGTTCAGCCTTCACATTTGAAAAGTCTCTTTGAAATGTACTTTTTTTTATTTCCGATGTAAGGATCCCAGTACTTTTAGATTTAATCATTTCTTTCTTTGATTCAAAAATGAGATTGTTTTCAAGAAGGCAGTTTAGAATGTTATCAGCAAGACACCCGCTTGGAAATATGCAAAAGATGCATCTTTTGAATATTGTGCTTTTTTTGACATATAAAAGATTGTTTTATTGCTACAATTGCCATAAGTTAAACCTGTTATTATGCATGAATTGATTCCAATCCCAGGATCTGAATGCAAAGTCAGCTTTTCAATTTTGGGTTATAAAAGAGGAGTGTAGAAAGAGGAAATGTAGAGCTGCTTAGGAAACAGTAATATTTTGTCAGATTATTGCTAAAGTTTAGCTGTGTTGTAGATCGCTAGACTTTCCTATTATATTTCATCAGAAATGTATGAGATATATTTCTATTAGATACAATATTGTATTTTAATTTCTTGTGATGTTAGAATCCAAACAGTTACTAAAGGGACTAGTTAAATGTACAACTATTTTCAATACCTTGAGTTTGGGAAAATTAATATTAGAGCTGTGTTCAGTATTAATATATTTCTGGATATGATTAGATCATGACTTTGTTGAATACTTGAACGACGCGGAGGCTGCACAGGCTCCCTGGGTCAGCCCGTAGCGTCACGTGACCCAGCGGAGCCTGTGTGGCTATCAGCCAATCAGGAGCGTCGGGGGGCGTGTCGGAAGCCCGTTTCGCACCGTTGAGCCCAGCAGCGCGGTCTCCCGACTGGAATGGACGGAGGTCTGAGGTCCTGCAGCCAAAACGAAAGTAGTAAGGTTTAATTACTGAGATTTCACCCCAGCTTACCAGCACATAAGGGGATATACTGATTGAGGCTTCTCTTGCTTGTTTTTCTTCCTCCGTTTTGTGTCTTTGTGTGTCTTGTCTGTGTGTGAGTGTGTTCTGCCTGTGTGTGTTCCTGTGTCTGTGTGTGCCTGAGCTGCTGCCTGTTGTTCCCCCTGTTTGTCCCCCTGGTAGTCTTAATATGGATCCAGAAGGCTTAGGGGCTTTGCTGGCTGAGGTTAGGACCCGTGCCTTAAGCCAAGGGGTCAGGTGGGTGGTGCAGGACAGGCTGGGACCTCCCATGCCTTCTGCGCTTGGAGCTCAGCACATTGAACAGGAACAGCCTGCGGTGGCTGGTGTCCTAGCCAATTCTGATGCCTCCAGGGAAATTTTTTCCCATCCCACCACTGTAGGGCTGCCAGACCCCCGTCCATCGGGTAGCAGAGACACAAGAGATGGGGGGTTACAGGTCAGGGCGGCCGGGACCCCATACCCCCCAGGCAGGCGAGCGCCAGGATCACGGGCGGTGGGGGTGAGGGCCTAGCACTCCGGCCACCACCAGCCAACTTGCCTAAAGGTCCTAGGCCGCGACAAAGCTCGAGAAACACCCCTCTAACACCCCGTAAGGGGGGTGCAGGGGGTAAGAGAAAAGCCGGGAGTCCTAAAAAGGCTCCTACAGGCCCTCACGGTGCCAAGCAGACGGTCCCTGGGGTTTCCCTCAATAACAGTGCTTCTGGTACTTTACAGGGACGCCCAATTGGCAGTGAGAGGAGCATGGCGACGACGAGAGAGAGAAGAGATGGAGTGATCAGAGAGATGAATAGCCAAGACAGCATGGTCATGATTGATGACATGCCAGTGACAGCGGCAGTGGCGAGGCTAGGACGCCCCACTCGAGCTAAGAAGGCTACGAGAAGGTACAGTCCGCTACTATTCACGCACACACCGCTAAGACGTAGCAGAGTAGAGACTGAGGGCGAGACGGTTAGGCCACAGCGCAAAGGGTCTAAGACTGACCAACATCTGGATATTCCAACGCCCGAGGAAGTCTCAGGGGAACCCCTACAGGGGGCGGCGGAGGCAGTGCTAGCCTACTCCAGCCGCGCAAGCTCAGGTGACCAGGACCGTTCCTCAGATGAGGAAAGGGCGGTATGGGCACGGGCATGCAGGTCGCGGAGAGCTAGTGACTGTTCTTCTTGTACCCACAGATCCAGAAGGAGATCCAGGTCGAGAAGCAGGAAATCTTGTCGGTGCAGCTGTGCTTGCACTGGATCAGAGAGGAGGAGCCCGCGGAGGGCCAGACGGTCAGAGTCCCCGGAGCGTCAGGAGAGACGCAGGGATACTCCGTTGGCCGTATCTACTCCAAAGCTTCCAGAAGCAGGTGAGCGCTCAGAGTTGAGCTGCGCAGCAGACAAGGGAGGTTTTATCGGGTCATTGAAGACTCTACTAGCCGCGCACAACATCGCGGTTAGCGAACACGAAATGGGAGCTTGGATAGGGGGGCTAGCAAAGGGTGCATGGTCCCAGCCAGCAGCGGTAGTGGCGCCAGCCAGCGCAAGCGAGGCGTTAGCTAGCATGCGCGCGCCCGAGCCGGTAGGCAATGCGATTGCAGCAATAGGGAATACCAATGTAGGAGTTACTGACGCAGCCATGAGACCTATAGTCCTATGCTCGTTGGATAACTTAGGTGCACACCTTACACAGGATGTCAAGGAAAAGATCTGGAGGAGGGAATTTATAGAGTTGTTTTCCCTTCTCCCTATGTCTAGGCAAACAGATTTGTCCGAGAGGGGCCCCAGGGAGGGGGAGGAGCGGCGGAAATCTTTTGCTAGGCTACCCAGGACGTTTGATACCTGGCTGCAAGCATTTTCTATCTGGGCTTGCGTACTGTGTGAGCGGCACCCCGAACAGAGTTCGGGATTATTCGTTTACATAGATGAAATTCGGAATGCTCACAAGGTCTATGGGGGTACGGCCTGGTGGCGGTACGACGAGGAATTCCGGCAATACTTGGCCTCAAGGCCAAGCATGGCGTGGAGTGACAAAGCGGTGGCGTATTGGCTAAACATCATGACACCCATGAGAGTCACGACGCCCTTTCGGAGCGGGGCCGGTGGAGCTAAGGGCCCCACCCACGCCTCAGGAGCAGGCCTTAAGACCTGTTTTGCGTATAACGAGGGGGTCTGTAGATGGGCACCTAACTGCAGGTTTAAGCATGCATGCTCAAATTGTGGAGGTGAACACCCCCTGTCTAGATGCGGTAGACCAAAAGAGGGAGGCAGGGGCGAACCTCCCGCAAAGGGGCAGGACGCCCATACGCCTCCCCGCCATGCTGCCGTGGCTAAAACGCTACAGTAAATTGGCAGGCACCGCCGAAGCGGCGCGCCTGTTGGAGGACGGGTTCCGAGAAGGATTCCGGATTCCATGCGGGGTCGACATTCAAGGTTTTCTTGTCCCAAACCTGAAGTCGGCTAGGGATTTCCCAGGGGTAGCTAAAGCTAAGGTGCTTAATGAGGTAAAATTGGGGAGGATGGCAGGGCCATTTGCGGCCCCGCCCATCCAGGGATTAGTCGTGTCTCCACTCAGGGTGGTCCCCAAGAAGGAGAAGGGTAAATTTAGATTGATCCAGCATCTCTCCTATCCCAGAGGTCGTTCGGTAAACGATGGCATATCAAAAGACCAGGCTACTGTGTCTTATGAGTCATTTGACCGGGCGGTCGACCTGGTGAGGAGGGAGGGCCAGGGGGCCCTTATGGCGAAAGTGGACATCGAGGCAGCATTCAGATTGCTCCCCATACACCCGTCAAGCCATCTGTTGCTGGGGTGCTTCGTAGACGGAAGTTACTTCGTCGACTTATGTTTACCCATGGGATGCTCGATATCCTGTGCTTACTTCGAGGCCTTCAGCAAATTTTTACAATGGGTTGTGAGCATCGAGGCGGGGTACAAGAGTATTACCCATTACCTGGATGATTTCCTTTTCGTTGGCCCAGCAGGAAACGACGCTTGCCGTTTCATGCTGGACGTGTTCACCGAAACTGTACAGAATTCGGGGTACCACTGGCCCATGACAAGACGGAGGGCCCTACGGAACAATTGACTTTTCTAGGGATTCGGATCGACTCCTGCAAAATGGAGTGCAGTCTTCCCTTAGAGAAGGTGGTGGACATGCAAGCGGAGATTAAGGCGCTACTGGGCGCACGGAGGGTAACCCTGCGGCGGCTTCAATCAATATTGGGGAAGTTGAATTTCGCATGCAGAATTATCCCCACTGGGCGGATATTCTGTAGACGGATGTCGCTGGCTACAGTAGGGATTGCGAAGCCGCATCATTTCCTAACAGTCTCTAGGGTCATGCGTGATGATGCGAGGGTATGGGCGATGTTCCTTGCAGATTTTAATGGGCGGGTGCTCCTTCAAAAGGAGGGCGCCACCAGCGCAGAGCTAGATCTCCACACCGACGGGTCCGGACCGATTGGTTGTGGGGCTTATTTCCAAGGGAGATGGTGCGCTGCGGCGTGGCCGGAGGAATGGGAAGAGGCGGGTTTACTGCAGAACCCTACATTCCTTGAGCTGTTTCCTATGGTGGTAGCAGTGCACTTATGGGGTGCCTGTTTCAGGGACAGGCGAGTCATTTTCCATTCGGGTAATAAGGGTTTGGTTGAAGCCGTGAATAACATCACGGCAGCATCCGTACCGGTGATTAGATTGCTCCGGCATCTTGTGCTATGTTGCCTTCGCTTGAACATATGGTTTCAGGCAAGACATGTGACAGTAGTGGAAAACGGAATTGCTTACGCCCTCTCTCGGTTTCAGGAGGATCGCTTCAGGGCGCTGGCTCATTATGCGAACGCCCTGGGGGAGCACATCCCCGAGGAGCTTTGGGAGATTGGAGCTGTCAGGTAACGAGACTCGTGAGACAGTCTGTTGCCCCAGCGACGTGGAACGCTTATAGACGTGTGTGGGCAAAATGGGATAGTCTAGTGGCACTGGCAGGTGGTGCCACGATGGAAGACAAGAGCGTAGGGATCCTGCTTTGGTACCTGCTGCGGTGCGCCGAGCAAGGCAAATTAAGAACCGTAGTAGGGAGACAGGTCACGGCGGTTGCTTTTATGTTTAAGCTTGCTGGGCAGAGGGACCTTACAAAGGAGTTTCTAGTGCGCAAGGTGGTGCGCGGAATGTTCAGCGGGGCGCAAAGGCCAGATAGTAGGCGGCCAATAACATTTGCGCTGTTGCTGAGATTGGCTCAGGAGTTGGTGGTGGTTTGCAGGAACCCCTTTGAATCCCTACTTTTCCGAACGTCTTTTTCCCTGGCGTTCTTTGGAGCGTTTAGGATAGGGGAGTTAGTCGCGAATAGTAGACACGGTTCGGGGGGACCGCAATTGGTGGATACCTGCCTCAGGGAAGGTATGGTGGTATTGTGGTTGCGGAGGTCAAAGACCGACCAAGTGGGTAAAGGAAGAGAAGTTGTTCTGCATCAGGTTGGCACGGAGTGTTGCCCATATGCATGTGTAATGGAGTACCTTAAGCAGCGACCGGCGGGACGGTGTTCGCTGCTGGTACACGCCGATGGAACGGCACTGTCTAAGTATCAATTTAAAAAAGTTTTAAAAAGCGCACTGCATCGGCTCGGTTTCAAGCAGTCTGACTTCGGAACACACTCCTTTCGGATTGGAGCTGCCACTGAAGCGGCTAGGTTGGGGTTGCCCGACGCGACAGTGAAGCGCATCGGGAGGTGGGACTCAGACCGTTTTCGGTCCTATGTAAGGCCAAATGCAGTGGTTTAATGGTGTTGCTTTCTACTTTCAGGGGAACAGAAGCAACTATGGATTGTGGGCCATTCATACGTGTACTGGGCCCATAGGTTAGCCGCAGTTACCGAAGAAAAGGCACAACTGGGCTTTCCTGTTACGGACTTACGCGTACGGTGGTGTGGCATTCGGGGTCTGCGATGGGCGCAGCTCGACGGTCTCCTGGAAACTTACGCGCAGCGTTACGGTCAGCCCAGCGTGATAATACTTCATGCCGGCGGGAACGATTTGGGGACAGTTCCCATGAGACGAATGCTAAAAGTGATGAGACGAGACATCGAGAAATGGGTGAAGAAGTTCCCTGGGACGTTCCTTATCTGGTCTGAGATGATTAAGAGAAGATCATGGCGTAATGCGCGCGACCCAGTATGTTTGGATAAGGCTAGACAGAAGATTAACCAGCAGATTGCGAGTTTTGTGAGAAAACATGGTTTCGTTGCCATCCGGTATAAAGAGTTCGAACCGGTCGGCGCTGATGATTTTTTCGCAAAAGATAAGGTTCATCTTACGGAAATAGGGTACGAGTTGATGATGTTGGAGTTTAGGGAGAGTGTTTTGCGGGCCTTGGCTTTAATGTCCAGCAGGGGGGGATCGCAGCCTCGGGAGGCGTCCCTCGCATGCTCCATGGCGGGAGGTGAGTTGCCCGGCCCACTGGCCTAAGGGGGCGATGGCCCCACCTCACAGGGCGTGCTTAAAGATAAGCATTGGGGCTTTGGGCAGGGCTCAAAGCGTGAGGTCACTGTTCGTGGCCGGGCTCCTCCCCCGGAAGGAAAGGACTAAATTAGTCATTTAAATAAGTTATGGTTGTTGTTTACATTGTTTCAAAATAAAGCTGTGGCCCGTTGTTTCTCCCAACTCAAGTTGTCGTGTCAGTTATTCCATCAACTAGCCTAAATGGATCATGCATGGGTCATGAACGACGCGGAGGCTGCACAGGCTCCCTGGGTCAGCCCGTAGCGTCACGTGACCCAGCGGAGCCTGTGAGGCTATCAGCCAATCAGGAGCGTCGGGGGCGTGTCGGAAGCCCGTTTCGCGCCGTTGAGCACAGCAGCACGGTCTCCTGACTGGAATCCCACCCACCCACCCTGTATTTTTTTGTTAACAGATGTTATGGTGTATTCTTTAAAAAAAATAATAATAATAATAATATATATAATATAAATAAGAAATATTGAAATTAATATATATTTTGGTTAAAGAATTTGGAGAAGTGGCTATTGTATGTTGTGTATTGTTAATTTATGACTGGGCGGTGGGAGGTGAGTTGCCTGGCCCACTGGCCTAAGGGGGCGATGGCCCCACCTCACAGGGCGTGCTTAAAGATAAGCATTGGGGCTTTGGGCAGGGCTCTAAGCGTGAGGTCACTGTTCGTGGCCGGGCTCCTCCCCCGGAAGGAAAGGACTAAATTAGTCATTTAAATAAGTTATGGTTGTTGTTTACATTGTTTCAAAATAAAGCTGTGGCCCGTTGTTTCTCCCAACTCAAGTTGTCGTGTCAGTTATTCCATCAACTAGCCTAAATGGATCATGCATGGGTCATGTAAATGTGTAACATTAAAACCTATTTAACCTATGTTTAGAAGTACCTTGTCCCGTAGGCAATATTGTTATTACCATGCTCAACATAAAATAATGATCTGAGGACCTGGTGCAAAATAATTTGGGGCCTCCTTACAAGGTCAATGGGAATCAATAAAAAAAATGTTCCTTTCCTGTGTCAGAGTGCGCCGGAACAGGCAGCTTGCAGTGGCGGTGAGCATCCGCTAGATGTCGCTGCCAAAATGTTGCTGCCAATATCATAACTTTAGGGTTAGGGTTAGGGTAAAGGTTTAAGCTTGAAAATTGTATATGACCTCAGCAGCCCTTGTAAACTGTGCACAATTTTGGCAGCGCCATCTAGCAGCTCCTTGCTGCAACTGCTGCTGCTGAACTTGTGCTGCAGACCTTTAAAAGGAAAGATCCAGAAATATGTATTTGGTTAACTTACTCCAAAGATAATCAGAAAAACTTTCTGTAAACATAATTATCTGTTTCTCATTTCTAATAAATTAAGAGTCACAAAAATGGAGGCCTGAAGTAAAAAAACAGTGCATATAGAAGCTGTAAAATGTAAAGGTACATCACTATGGAATATGTTGGCGCTTTCCAAATAAAGGATAATAATCACATATATATTTGTGAATCTTGCGATGTTGGTCACACAGTTGCGTCCCTCGCTATGCGAGGCTCGCTTGCGGCGCTATTGAACTGCGAGCCTCGCAAAGCGAGGCTCACCAGCTGCGCAGTACTTAAGCTGCAATGAACGCCAAAGGCTCTCATTGCAGCAAGCAGCGCAATAGTACCTGGTTCCTGCCAGTGGAGGACTTGCGATGAGCACCAGAGGCACTCATCGCGATACCCCCCGACCTCGCATCACTCCCCTGTACCTGGTTCCTGCCAGTGGAGGGCTTGCGAGAAGCTCATCTCTAGGCCCCGCGGGCTCGCAAAACACTATCCCACCTACCTGGATGTGACCCTGTCCGCACTCCGTCTTCTGCTCTGCGTCTCACGTCCTCCGTCCGGAACTACTTTCTGGATCAAGCTGCACAATGCGCGGCATGATCCAGAAAGTAGTTCTGACCGGACGACGGGAACAGCAGAGGAGGTGAGTTGGGGAAAGGGGGGGAAAGGAGACAAAGGAGGGAAAGGGAGGGGGGAAGGAGACAAGGGAGGGAAAGGGAGGGGGGAAGGAGACAAGGGAGGGAAAGGGAGGGAGAAAGTAGACAAAGGAACAAAAGGGGGTGTGGACACAAGGGACGAACATGAGGGGGGAAAGGAGACATGGGGGGTAAAGGAGACAAGGGAGGGAGAGGAGGGGAGAAAGGAGACAAGAGAGAGGGAGAGGAGGTGAAACAGAGACACAAGGCAGGGAGGGGGACAAGGAGAAACAAGGGGAAAGGAGGGACAGGAGAGAGAGGGAGGGAAGGAGACAGAGGGTAGGGAGAGGAGGGAAGGAGACTGAGGGGAGGGAGAGGGGGGAAATGAGATACAGGGAATGGAGAGGGGGAAAGGAGTCACGGGGGAAAGGAAAAACAGGAGAGGGAGGGGGGGGGAGGAGACACAGGGGAAGATGTGGGAAAAGGAGACACAGGGAAGGGAGGTGGGGAAAGGTGACACAGAGAAGTGAGAGGGGGGAAAGGGAGAGGTGGAAAGGAAATACAGGAGAGGGGGGAAAGGAGACACAGGGGAGGGAAAGGGAGGAAAGGAGACACAGGGGAGGGACAGGGGAGAAAGGGGGCTGGGGAAAGGGAGACGGGAAAAAGAGGCACAGGGAAGTGAGGGTGGGGGAAGGAGACACAGGGGAGAGAGGGGGTAAGGAGTCACGGGAGGAGGAGACACTCGGGGAGGGGGGAGGTGTGGAAAACCTATTCCCGGCCAATGTGTGGCAAACAGCATTGCCTGCCTTACAATTTGACTCCTGTAATTTTTGATGGGCATGTAGCTAGTAATAATAATAATAATAATAATAATAAAAGATTGAATATCTCAAAAGTATCATATATCTGAGGGAAAATTTCATATATGCCTAGAGTTAAGTCTCTCAGAGGTGTCGCTGGAGAGCAGGAGGGTGACGACTTTCTAGTGAGAAGGAAGGGACATTCAATGCAAAGGTACAGGTTTTCACTTTTATACAATGATATGCATTTTCCACCTGGGACTTAAGATAATCTGCAATTTACAACTGTCGTGAGATGTGGAGAATTTTTCGAAGACCGCTGAGGGTCAGCCTTGTGTAGGGGGTGTGTATTTTTAAAACCGCTGAGGGTAAGCCGTCCACCTGCGTCTGTTGAGACAGATTTTGCACGCATAATAAATTGGGACAAAACTGCAGTTGCTGCTGGGGGCAACAGGAAAATAGAAAATAAATATATCAAAGAGATTAATAAGAATTGTAGACTTAGTAGCAAAGATGAGAACTTGTTTAGGGAAACGGAAAATGGGATAAAAGCAAACCCTGAACTTGCCTGTAAGGTACTGAAACAATGTGGTGTGAATAAAGTTTCCTCTTATTTCGAGGATGATGACAGCTTTGTGTTAAGACCAATGAGACTTGTGTCCCCGCTCCGTAGCCAGCTCTACCTCCCACGGTTCCAGAAGAGGATTCACCCCTTGCGCACTCGGAGGAAAGCATACCTCCTCCTACTCCTTATGGATCACCCCAAACACTGGAAAGGTCGCAGAGGGATAGGCGACCTCCACAGAACACCTATGGTGATAAGTGTGCCGTTTCATCTCATTGTACCTTCTTTTAGAAGTCCCTAACCCTAGGGCAGGGGAAATGTTGGTGGAGGAGGTGGAGAAGTTCAGGGACCCACTATGCTAGTATACAGAGCATGGACAGATCGATATGTAAGAAGAGCAGTAGAGGAAATCCTGACCCCCAAAGATAATATTGGTAAATTTAGATTGAAGTTTCAAGGTTGATACAAAGTTTTAAATTGAATGGAATAGAAATTGAAAGGCGCATGAGACAAATTCTGGGACCAGACTGGGTATTAACTGAGGGGGCTTGAAATCCGCTAGACACACAAAATTCCCCACAACCCTTAGCTTTTGATTCAAATGAGCTAAGACAATGCCTACAGGCTTTGTTGAAAAGAGTGTCAGACAGACACAGGGAACATGCAGAAGGATGGTGAGGAAGTAGAACAATATCTGGGCAGACTGAGAATTGTGTTTAATATCCATAGCAGGGTGATCCTCCCGGAGCGCTATGAAGATGCAGGCCCGTATGCACAACACCTTAAAAATGCATTATTAAGAGGATACCATTCCAAAATCAGAGATTTTGTTGTAAAACAACACATATTGGACCTGTCCCTTGAGGGAGACTATAGACTATGCTAGGCATGCCGAAGAATAAAGTAAGAAGGCAAGGGAGAAAATACAGAAAAAGGCAGATAGCAAACCAAAAGAAGTATATGTGATACAGAACCCAAATGAACAAAATAATCATGCTAATGTTTTTTTTTCAGAGGCAACCATGATCAGAAACACAGTGCGAGAGGAGGAAGGAGAGGAGGAAGACCGAAAGGGGGCAAAGAGGAGGTGCATGCTACGTATGTGGTGAAACCGGTCACTGGGCCCGTGACTGTCCACAAAGAAAAAATCACAAAGGAGACAGGAGGGGATGTGAAGGCGGAACGGAGGAAGGGGACCGACAAGGACAATGACTAGACCACCAGACTCAAGGTCGTCTAAATCTATCTAATACACCTACTGTTACTGTAATAGAAAATGCTGAACCAGACGTTGAGGAATGTTGTAGCAAAAATCATAAACACAGTTTACTCCGAAACCCAGTCATGATACCAACAAAAAGAATCCTCAAATAATTTTCTTATTATCAGATTTTATTTATACAAAACGTGGGTCAGCAACAAAAAATATCCAAAATGGCTGCTGATGACTGACTAAACGCAAACAAAACATAGCTTTTTATAGTGAATTACATAAAGAACATGGTATAACCCATTCTCCCTTCTAGAAAAAAAGTCCAACGACAGCCAATAAACCATTTTTTTTCATTATGAGATCCAATACGTAGTTAGACATGTACAGGTCACGCACTGAAAGCATGGACTGCGTATATCCTTCTATTATTGCAAAATTGTGCGCATCAAAACAGGTCAGCCTTGGCAATTATATTGCCTTCACTCAGGGCATATTGTTTAGGCTAAATAAATGTCGACTGTCTCCTGTTAAACCATGCTAAATCAGGGACATGCAGATTTAACTGTTTCAGAGCTTATGTCCTACAATGGAAAAATACTGATTCAAAGCTTACATTTTAGCCAAATATCACAAATGCTACAAAAAATTACAAATGCTATATATATATATATATATATATATATATATATATATATATATATACAATGAAAAATGTAAGGATATTTGTATTTCTCTACAACAGGAACAATTAGACATTTCAGCTTTAAACAATGTAGAAATGTTGTTAAGCATGGAAGAACAGCCTGAAATTTAATTAGAAATAGAGGGATGCTGCATTAGATTTTTGTGTGACTCAGGAGCAGGTAGATCAGTGCTAAGAAATAGAGGAGAGTGGGAGTACAAACACTCAAATTACAACATACTGGTGGGATCTGCCTGCCGCCAGACGAATAAAGAACCCCTATCAGTCCCACTTAAAATAAACTGTCATAGCTATCTCTCTTGTATTACCACTTTGCTCTCCCAATCACATCTCACCATAGAATGCTGCACTACTCTGAACCCCTCCACATTAAACCCCATTCCTGGAGAAGGCACAGAGCATAGTTGCATGGAGGCAATTGGGACTGTAGTATCACCTAGACTTGGTCTAAAAGATACTCCATATGACAATCCAGATATCACTATATTTGTAGACGGGTCCTTTAAGAAGAATGCAGATGGTATAAATGCATCAGCATATGCTGTAGTGACAGAAACTGAAGTATTAAAAGCAGAAAAGCGGCCTTCACACCTCTCAATACAGGCAGCTGAGCTAATAGTACTCACAGAAGCATGTAAAATATTTTAAGGGAAAACTGTGAACATATACACTGACAGTCAGTATGGATTTTCCACTATCCATCAGCCTTATTAAATTCCAGCCTCGTAGATAAGAGGCTTCTACTTAAATTCTAGGTACTGCAAATTTCTCAAAGTTACGACGCTAATAAATTAGCCCTGCTGCGAGCAAAGTGTGAGCTACGCAGACGGGCCGTCTGTATGAACACTGCGATAATGTACATGAGGAGTGACAGGCTCCCACACCTCATCAATTGCTGCGGGGGTCCTAAACGGGACCTCCGTGGCAGTCCCACACATAAGCCCTGCCGTGGGGGGTACTCCAACTACCCCCCCGGCACCTAAAATTAACCCCCCTCTATGCGGTGGTCTCACATTAACCCTTGCTGCAGGGGTCCATAGGGACCCCCGCAGAACCCCCCAAATTAACCCCTTGCACCGATCAGGCCCCCTCTGTATTTAAAATGTTTAAATTCCCCGCCGCGGCTCCTTAAATATTAACCCCGGCCAACTAAAATTAACCCCATAATTCATGGGGGTCAAAACAGACCCCCATAAGCACTTAATTAACCCTGTCACTCATAGGGGTTAATACAGACCCCTATAAGCACTTAATTAACCCTATAATTCATGAGGGTCAATACAGACCCCCATAAGCACTTAATTAACCCCATAACTCATGGGGGTCAATACAGACCCCCATAAGCACATAATTAACCCCATAACTCATGGGGGTCAATACAGACCCCCATAAGCACTTAATTAACCCTGCCACTTATGGGGGTCAATACAGACCCCCATAAGCACTTAATTAACCCCATAACTCATGGGGGTCAATACAGACCCCCATAAGCACTTAATTAACCCTGTCACTCATGGGGATCAATACAGACCCCATAAGCACTTAATTAACCCTATAACTCATGGGGGTCAATACAGACCCCCATAAGCACTTAATTAACCCTGTCACTTATGGGGGTCAATACAGACCCCCATAAGCACTTAATTAACCCCATAACTCATGGGGGTCAATACAGACCCCCATAAGCACTTAATTAACCCTGTCACTCATGGGGATCAATACAGACCCCCATAAGCACTTAGTTAACCCTATAACTCATGGGGGTCAATACAGACCCCCTTAAGCACTTAATTAACCCTATAACTCATGCAGGTCAATACAGACCCCCATATGCACTTAATTAACCCTATAACTCATGGGGGGTCAATGCAGACCCCATAAGCACTTAACCCTGTCACTTATGGGGGTCAATACAGAACCCCATAAACACTTAATTAACCCCATAACTCATGGGGGTCAATACAGACCACCATAAGCCTCTATTTAACCCCATCAGTCCCATAAGGGTATATTATGACCCTTATGGGGCTCTTAAAACCCTAACATTAACCACATAAGTGCCATGACGTTCCTCAAGGACCATCATGACCCTAACTACAAACACTACACTATAACCCCCAATAAACCATTAAATCTAAACTAACCCCCCTCTACACTAATCTATTAAAACTTACACTACCTACCTACCCCCTAATAAACCCCCCCACTCTAATTACAGAAAATAATAAACCTAAGTCACAAAAAATAAAAAAAACCTATCTTACAGAAAATAAAAAACCTGTCACAAAAAAAAACTACCTTACAGAAAATAAAAAAAACTAAGTCACAAAAAATAAAAAAGGAACATTCCAGAAAATAACAAAATACATTACAACCCCCCTCACTACAAAAAAATTACACACCTGAAAAGGAAAGCCATACACAATACAATACAATTCAATAGAATTCAATACATACAATTCAATACAATACAATACATACAATACATACAAATAAAATAAAATACAATACCCCTTATCTATCTAACATACAATCTATTTAATATACAATAAATCCTAACTATCTAAAATACATCCCCATATCTATCTAATATACAATAAATCCTAACTACATAGAGAAACCCTAATTCTAAGCTAAAATAAAATAATTAAGACCACTTACCTTTGTAGATGTCCCTTCAGATCAGCAACCTAGGGGAAAAAAAAACAAAACAAAAATTAGTGCAACACATTAACATAAAATAAATAAACATTATACACATTCTAAATATTCTACTCACCTTTCCAGCATGTCCCCGTCCTTATTCTTTTATTCTTCTCCGGCGCGGCCCCTGTTAAAAAAAACACACTACTTTTCAGATGTATTTTTTTTATTTTTTGTAATTTTCCTTTTTTTATTTTTTGTGACTTAGGTTTTTTTATTTTCTGTAAGGTAGCTTTTTCGTATTTTTGTGACTTAGTTTTTTTTATTTTCTGTAATTAGAGTGGTGGGGGGGTTATTAGGGGGTAGGTAGGTAGTGTAGGTAGGTAGTGTAAGTGTTAATAGATTAGTGTAGAGGGGGGTAGTTTAGATTTAATGGTTTATTGGGGGTTATAGTGCAGTGTAGTGTTTGTAGTTAGTGTTATGATGGTCCCTGAGGACCGTCATGGCACTTATGTGGTTAATGTTAGGGTTTTAAGAGCCCCATAAGGGTCATAATATACCCTTATTGGACTGATGGGGTTAAATAGAGGCTTATGGGGGTCTGTATTGACCCCCATGAGTTATAGGGTTAATGAAGGGCTTATGGGGGTCTGTATTGACCCCCATGAGTGACAGGGTTAATTAAGGGCTTATGGGGGTCTTTATTGACCTCCATGAGTGACAGGGTTAATGAAGGGCTTATGGGGGTCTGTATTGACCCCCATGAGTGACAGGGTTAATGAAGGGCTTATGGGGATCTGTATTGACCCCCATGAGTTATGGGGTTAAATAGAGGCTTATGGGGGTCTGTATTGACCCCCATGAGTTATAGGGTTAATGAAGGGCTAATGGGGGACAGTATTGACCCCCATGAGTTATGGGGTTAAATAGAGGCTTATGGGGGTCTTTATTGACCCCCATGAGTTATAGGGTTAATGAAGGGCTTATGGGGGTCTGTATTGACACCCATGAGTGACAGGGTTAATTAAGGGCTTATGGGGGTCTGTATTGACCCCCATGAGTGACAGGGTTAATGAAGTGCTTATGGCGGTCTATATTGACCCCCATGAGTTATAGGGTTAAGTGCTTATGGGGGTCTGTATTGACCCCCATGAGTGACAGGGTTAATGAAGGGCTTATGGGGTCTGTATTGACCCCCATGAGTTATGGGGTCAAATAGTGGCTTATGGGGGTCTGTATTGACCCCCATGAGTTAAGGGGTTAACTTTAGTTGGCCGGGGTTAATATTTTTTAGCGCAAGTCCTTTCAGGACCTTTAAATGCAGCAGGCTCACGATTGGTGACGATCGGGGACCCCCGGTGCAAGGGGTTAATGTGGGGGGGGGCCCGTGGGTCCCTATGGATCCCTGCAGTAAGGGGGTAATATGGGGACTCTTCAGAGGGGGCCCGATGGGGACCCCCAGCATAGAGGGGGTTTAATTTTAGGTGCCGCGTCCGGGATTGCTGAAAGTGTGCCGCGGCCCCTTTAAGGAGGCCGCTGCAGGGAATTTTAAACTTTTAAATGCAGCGGGGGCCTGATCTATGCAGATCGGGGACCCCAGCTGCAAGGGGTTAATGTGGGAACACTTTGGGGGGTTAATTTTATTTGCTGCGGCCGGGATTGCTAATAGTGTGCCGCGGGCCCTGCAGCATGGGTATGTGTGTAGGGAGCAGGTGGGAGCCTCACACGGCTGTCTCGGGCTGCTCCGAGGCAGCACGTAGAGGTTTTAGGATCACTTGCTAGCACTTTTTTGTGCTCGTAGGCATTCTTCCGAGGTGCGAGATTCACCTCATAGATTTAAGGCTGCTTGTGACTCCGTAGCTCTCTCAGAGCCTATTCTCGGCCATTTTATGGAGGCTACGAGGGATTTGGTCCTCGAAAACAGCAAAACAATGCCTTTTGCGAGGACCGAGAGATCTAAGAGGGCTAATTTAATAAGGCTCCATGTGTTTGCTCAGTTGTTGATAAATAGAGGAATGGTTACCACAACTGGTAAGCCAATCCAACATAAAGATATAATCCTCTTCTTACTGGATGCAATAAACTTGCCTATGGAATTAGCAATATGTAAGTGCGCAGCACACACCACAGGCACAATCCCATTTCAAAAGTAAACAGAAAAGCAGATGAGGAAGCAAAGAAGGTAGCTCAGAAACCAAAAATAGCTGCTTCAACTGTGTGTCTGTCTCAAGACAAACACACATTCTTAGACCACAACATTCTTAAACAAATGCAAGAAAGCTCACCAGAATCTGAAAAAGCATACTGGCTTACACAAGGATTAAGCAAAACAAAGAAGGGGTCTACATATGCCCTCTTGAAAAACCTATGCCCCCCCCCCCCCAACCTACACAGATACTTTATGCAGCGATATAGAGCCATGGAATAAACCATGTCTCAAAAGGGGGGATGGTAGCAATGATAGATAAAGTACAGTGGATATACAAGGTCTACACACCACTGTTAAAATGTCAGGTTTCTGTGCTGTAAAAAAATGAGACAAAGATAAAACATTTCAGAACTTTTTCCACCTTTAATGTGACCTATAAACTGTACAACTCAATTGCAAAAAAAACTGAAATCTTTTAGGTTGAGGGAAGAAAAAAAAAAGAAAAATAATGTGGTTGCATAAGTCTGCACACCCTCTTATAACTGGGGATGTAGCTGTGTTCAGAATTAAGCAATCACATTCCAAATCGTATTAAATAGGAGTCAGCATACACCTGCCATCATTTAAAGTGCCTCTGATTAACCCCAAATAAAGTTCAGCTGCTCTAGTTGGTCTTTCCTGAAATGTTCTTAGTTGCATCCCACAGCAAAATCCATGGTCCACAGAGAGCTTCCAAAGCATCAGAGGGACCTCATTGTTAAAAGGTATCAGTCAGGAGAAGGGTACAAAATAATTTCCAAGGCATTAGATATACCATGGAACACAGGGAAGACAGAAAATATGGCACAACAGTGACATTACGAAGAACTCGAGCTCCCTCTGATGAAAAGAAGAAAACTGGTCTGGGAGGCTACCAAGAGGCCTACAGCAACATTAAAGGAGCTGCAGGAATATCTGGCAAGTACTGGCTGTGTGGTTCATATGTCTGGGCTATGGGGTAGAGTGGCAAGATGAAAGCCTTTTCTTACGAAGAAAAACATCCAAGCCAGGCTACATTTTGCAAAAACACATCTGAAGTCCCCCAAAAGCATGTGGGAAAAGGTGTTATGGTCTGATGAAACCAAGGTTGAACTTTTTGGCCATAATTCCAAAAGATATGTTTGGCACAAAAACAACAGTGCACATCACCAAAAGAACACCATACCCACAGTGAAGCATGGGGGTGGCAGCATCATGCTTTGGGGCTGCTTTTCTTCAGCTGGAATTTGGGGCCTTAGTTAAGATAGAAGGAATTATGAACAGTTCCAAATATCAGTCAATATTGGCACAAAACCTTCTGGCTTCTGCTAGAAAGCTGAACATGAAGAGGAACTTCATCTTTCAGCATGACAACAACCCAAAGCATACATCCAAATCAACAAAGGAATAGCTTCACCAGAAGAAGATTAAAGTTTTGGAATGGCCCAGCCAGAGCCCAGACCTGAATCCGATTTAAAATCTGTGGGGTGATCTGTGCACAGGAGATGCCGTCGCAATCTGAGAGATTTGGAGTGTTTTTGCAAAGAAGATTGGGCAAATCTTGCCAAGTCAAAATGTGCCATGCTGATAGACTCATACCCAAAAAGACTGAGTGCTGTAATAAAATCAAAAGGTGCTTCAACAAAGTATTAGTTTATGGGTGTGCATACTTATGCAACCATATTATTTTATTTTCATATTTTTTCTTCCCTCTACCTAAGAGTTTGTTTTTCAATTGAGTTGTACAGTTTATAGGCCCCATCAAAGGTGGAAATTTCTGAAATGATTTATCTTTGTCTCATTTTTTTACAGCACAGAAACCTGACATTATAACAGGGGTGTGTAGACTTTTTATATCCACTGCATTTACAGCATATGGTTTCACAAACTATTCTTTTTTTGTTTGTTTTTTTGTATGGGATGCATTGTATGTGCAAAGCATAATCCACAAGGAAATGTGAGACCCAAAAGAGGTTGTTTTCCTACACTAGTTAACCATTCCAAGTCATCTGCATGGACTTCGTTAAACTAAACAAATGTGAAGGGGAAAAGTATTGCTTAGTGATAATAGCCATGTTTTCCAGGTGGGTGGAAACAATACCACGCACACACCCTGATGCTCTTACAGTAGCAAAAGCCCTAATAACCCAAATAATACCTATATTTGGGGTACTAGAAAAGATCCATAGTGATAATGGGACACATTTTGTTAACCCGTGTAATAACACACCTGGGAAAAGCATTACACATAGAATTTAAATACCATTGCTCATACCACCCACAATCTGCATGACTGGTAGAAAGAACAAATGGCACCATTAAATCCAAACTAACAAAGACAATAGCAGAAACAGGAAAAATTGTATATACTGTCTACCTTTGGTAATGATGAATATGCATATTATGCCTACCAAAAATAACCTAACACCTTTTGAAATACTGTATGGAAGACCTTTTTATTTATCTGAACTAAATCCTTTTGTGAGCCAAGACGAGGGAATGAGTGAAAATTTAGCAGACTACATGCAAAAATATGCTGACCAAAAGAGAAATCACCTTTGTCACTCTTTCTCCTTCTCAGGAACATCCCGAGCTGCCCACATTAATAAAACCTGGAAAGTGGATCCTGGGCAGATACCAGGTCCTACTAGCAACCCCTACAGCAGTAAAGATCGCATAAAGGATCCCATGGATACATAATTTTTTATCCACTGTAAAAAGGTCCCACTGCAAACATCATCAGGGGAACGTGATTGCCCAAATGTGTAACCCCGCCTCTGTCGCAAAGTCTGGGCTACAAAGGGGAGTGTAAACAATAGGGCCACTAATCTCAAACCCAGTGAAGAAATCCAGACAGATTAGAGGGGACTCAGAAGGGTAAAAAGGAACTCTTCAGAGAAACAGGATCATGTGGACTGAGAGGCTCTATATTATGCCTGACCCTCATGGCCACTGTCATAGTGGTAGCACTCTTGATTTGGGAAAACCTACATAGAATGGAGGTGCAGAAACTTACCAGATGAGATATCCAGGATACCACCACCTCCTATTTAAAAGGGCAGTAAAGCAGTCGTTTCAATGTGGACAAGCTTATTGAGTACCAGGAGCTGTCAACCTGGTATTCACAAGAGGAGAGACAAAAATAGCCCAATTGACTTTTGCAAAGTTGCAAATTGTGGTTCCTATGGAGGAGGACACAACAAAAGATTGAGACTATCGGACAAATACATGTGCATTGTGTACTCTAAAGATGACAATAAATGCTCAACTTGGCACTTGGCCCTGTGGACTACCCGTCACTTAGATTATGGCTACCACCAGAAGCCAAGTGGGCATTGCCCAGATATAAAAGCAAGGATGAGCATAACTAAGAGCTATAGGGAAACTGGATGTAAAAAAGGCCAAGGCTGCAACCCTATTCGCCTGACTCTCAAAACTCAAAAGCACTGTGATTCAGGACTCTATGTCTGAGGAACTGACATAGGTATCCAGGATTCCATGTGTTACTGACCTCCACGTTGTAGGAACCTCACCTGTGGAGGTGAGGGCCTCCTAGGAGGGCCTGACCCCACCTTTCCAATAATTGTCTGCATATTGTTAAAATACATATATTTATATATCTATGTTTTATAATAGTGTGTTTTTAATTATAAAAAGAGTGGAAGGTGAGGGAAAATGTAATATATGCCTAGAGTTAAACCACCTGCTACTATGATAGTTGCCTTTCTTAAATTATATCCACATGTTAGAAGACAACTAACTAAGAGTTTGTCCTTGTATGTGCTGGGATTGCAAAAATAACTTGTTTCTTTGCAAGATGTACTGTTGGCTCACATCTGTGACAGACAACCATAGTTTCTTTATTTTGTGTCTTTGATTGCTGGCCAGCAGGATGGATATAAAAGTGTGTGAGAAATGATTATGAAACATAGAACATTTTAATCACTATACCCATGTGTTTATTGTGTCTCTTATCTGGTACCAGGTAAACCCTTTGTATGCTGTGTTCTTTTCTTCTGCAGGGTAATATTTCCCTAACAATATAGTAAATTAGTCTAGAAACATTTTGCCCCTTTTATTTAGTTAATCAAAAAATAATATAGAAAAAAAATGACCACAGTGGTCGTTTAAATGGTATGCTTTTCAACACATTTGCAGCCTGATTAAATTGCAATTCGCTAAATTTAAAAGGGCTTTATTTAAGCACATAGCATATTTTATTTACAGAAGTTTTTAGTTAGTGAAGACCTTGCTTTTGGATAGAAGTTCACTAACTAAAAGCTTCTGTAAAAAAATATGCTGTGTGCTTAAATAGAGCCCTTTCAAATTTACTGAATCTCAATTTAATACAGCTGTATATCTATAAAGTGGCATCAAGCAGAGGTGACCCCTGTCTCCCATTCTTAATATATGATTCATGGACCCAATCAGCTCAACAATCAGAGGAAACTCGAATGTCACAGAAGTGCAAATTTTGTACACTGGAACTTAGACAGGCATCTTTTCTTTTACCATGGTGGAAATGTCTATGTGGGTTTGTTTTAAACCATCTTCTTAATTTACTTGAGGTTTCAAGTAAGTTGTAAGTTCCAGTGCAGTTAGTTTAGGAACAAAACATGTACTTTTATAGTAGAAGATGGGAGATTAGTAATAAAATTAAGTGGAATAGCCTTCCAATGGTGGTAGCCTCAAAATGAAAGTGGTAGGGTCACCGTTCTGGAATTTATGCATGCCTGGAATAAGCATAAGAGCATCCTGAGGTGTAATTAAGCCATGCTTTTTTTGGGTAGAAAAGGTAGACAGGTAGCATATATTTTAACAAAATATTTTTGATATCTGAGCAGTATTGTTATTGTCACCATAAAACATAACTTTCATTTTTAAATTTAAAAAGGGGTTTTTCCTAATTAGTGGACAGAAAGATTTTTTAATACACTGTATTCTAATGAAAATGATATTGCATATAAAGTATTGACTATATAATATAGAATAATTTACATAGTAAGATACATGTTGCAGTAAAGTTCATTTGGATCTATCCCATTTCAAATTCTCCACCAGGGAGAGCAGCAGTTGCAGCAAGTGGCCTCTAGATGGCGCTATCAATATTTTGCAGCACTGCCAATATTTGAGACAAGTTGTAGCCTTAGAAGTTTATCCTAATTTTTAAACTAACCCTAACCCTAACTTCATGGTATCGGCACTGAAAATCGGCAGCTCCATCTAGCTGGCAAATTGAAAAAGGGAAAGGACTGTTCATTTAGGCAGTTAAATATCTGAACAATATGATTTAGTAAGTTAGTGTGTCCAATGAACCACGATTAGAAACATGTAGCCAGCCAGATTAATTAGTCAGATGAATATCTCACATGTATCATATAGTAAATTAGTCTATCCAAATAATATCAGAATCCTAAAGGAACTCAATCATATAATTTCATACCTGAGATAATGTAAGAAAGTAATAGTGCATAAATAATAAAGAAAATGTACATAGAGGAGTTGCTAATCTAGCAGGTCCTGCTGGTACTGTATAACACACACACTGTATAATAGAGGGACACTGCTGCAGTGGTCTGTTACAGCACTGTATAGTTACACACACACACCACATACAGAACAAAGCAGCATGAACTAGGAATGTTCAGAGTATGAAGAGGTAGTTTTGTATTGCAATAAAGACCTGGATCTTGGTAATGATGCAGTGTCTGATAGGAATCCGCTTGTGTTCCTGTATAACATCACAGCAGCAATAGAAAAGGAAGTGCTCCTGTGGTCAAACATTTTAATCTAGATACCCCTTTTCACCAATGAAAGCAATTTGACATTTAAAGAAAGCGTTTTAGCCCCCTTCAACAGACCATTATATTTATTTCCCCCAAACTGTTCTCAAGTCAGAGAGAAACCCAGAGATAGATAGAGACCCCTTACGGCTGCAGCTTGCCTGCTGGCGTTACTGGGTGGGCTGAGCTGTATGTACATGCTGCCCAGGAACCCTTCATTTGCATATTGAGCCATAGTGCAACATCACAGGTAACCTGATATATACCTTATATATTTATCAATATCTTTTAAATTACTTCCAGTTCACCTATGTTTTACAGGGGCTTGTATATAAATGTGGGGATTGCCTGTCTAATTATATACAGTATGTTGTTTGTAGCATGATGGAGTTTTGTCCAATATGTGTTAGGGAAGCTTTCCTTCACGCTTTTGTATTTTATTCTTTAAATATCCAGCACTCACAAAACATTGTGTTGCTCAGAAATTTGTAATTGTGCCATGGGGTATAATAAAAATGTAATAGAAGGGTGGGTCCTTTCCTTCTTCCCCTACTCAGCAGCAGTGCTGCCGCCAACCGCTAGGTGGCGCTACCGATTTTTGAAATACTGCTGCATATTGCATATGAGGCGCGCCAACAGAAGAGGCCTTGATCTACGAGAGGCGCGAGGCCCTCGAGGGCCGAGTGCCCGCGCTGAACATAGCGCTGACCTCGCTGTCAATTCAGAACCGTCAAGATGCGCCAAATCGAAAGGGGGAATAATTATAAGCCTTCCCTGGAACCTGACAGCGCCATCTAGCGGCTACTTGCTGGCAATGCTGCTGTCAGTGCTAGCAATTTTTTCGCACATACACAACAGGATAGATCCGAAGGGTCAATAGAAACATGCTCTGTGGCTTGTTGCAATTGAATGCTAGTGGGGGTATCAATGGCGTTGGGAGTGTGTGTACTCTCTCATAATATAGGAGCAGCTTGGGATGTTCTGCCTAGGGGCTCCAGAGATGTATCGTATATACTTGAGTATAAGCCGAGTTTTACAGCCCTTTTTTTAAGGCTAAAAAGGGCCACTTCGGATTATACTCGAGTCACTCTCCCCCCGTGTCTCTCGAACCTCCCTGTGTCTCACTAACCCCCCTGTGTCTCTCTAACCCCCTGTGTCTCTCTACCCCCGTGTCTCTCAACCCCCCTGTGTCTCTCTAACCGACCGTGTCTCTTTCCCTCCCCCCTCCTCATCCTCAACCCCCCCCTCCTCATTCTATACCCCCTCCTCACTTTACCCATCTAAATACCTCCCCCTCTCCCTTTCCCCTCACTTACCTTCATCTGCAGCTTTTTCTCCGGCCTCCTCTCCTTCCGGCGTCTTGACCCGGCCAATGCTAATGACGTGGCGCGCATGTGACGCAGGAAGGAGCGGAGGCCAGAGGAGAAGCTGCAGATGAAGGTAAGTGAGGGGAAAGGGAGAGGTGGAGGTATTAAGAGGGGTAAAGTGAGGAGGGGGGTTTAGAATCAGGAGGGGGGGTTTAGAATGAGATGGGGGGATTTAGAAAGAGGAGGGGGGTTTGAGGATGAGGAGGGGGAGGGAAAAAGACCCCGGGTGGTTAGAGAGACACGGGGGGGTAGAGAGACACCTATAAATATCTTCCCCTCTCCCTTTCCCCTCACTAACCTTCATCTGCAGCTTCTCCTCCGGCCTCCGCTCCTTCCTGTGTCGGCATCCGGTATATGCTAATGACGTGACGTCACATGCGCGCCACGTCATTAGCATTGGCTGGGTCAAGACGCCGGAAGGAGCGTGGAGACTGGAGGAGAGAGGAGCCTGCAGATGAAGATAAGTGAGGGGAAAGGGAGAGGTATTTAGGGGGTTTAGAATGAGGAGGGGGTTTAGAATGAGGAGGGGGGTTGAGGAGGGAGGTTGAGGAGGGGATTGAGGATGAGGAGGGAGGTTGAGGAGGGGGGTTGAGGTTGAGGAGGTGGTTGAGGAGGGGGTGAGGATGGGGGGGTTGAGGATGAGGATGGGGGGCGGAGGATGAGGATGGGGGGTTGAGGAGGGAGGTTGAGGATGAGGAGGGAGGTTGAGGAGGGGGGTTGAGGACGAGGAGGGGGGTTGAGATTGAGGAGGGGGTTGAGGAGGTTGTTGAGCATGGGGGGTTGAGGATGAGGATGGGGGGGTTGAGGAGGAAGGATGAGGGGGTTGAGGAGGGAGGTTGGGGGGGTTGAGGGGAAGGTTGAGGAGGGGGGTTGAGGATGGGGGTTGAGGAGGGAGGTTGAGGATGAGGAGGGAGGTTGAGGAGGGGGTTGAGGATGAGGAGGGAGGTTGAGGAGGGGGTTGAGGATAAGGAGGGGGGTTGAGGTTGAGGAGGGGGTTAAGGGGAGGGGGGTTGAGGTTGAGGAGGGGGTTGAGGATGGGGGGTTGAGGATGGGTGGTTGAGGAGGGAGGTTGAAGAGGGGGATTGAGGGGGGGGTTGAGGAGGGAGGATGAGGAGGGAGGTTGAGGATGAGGAGTGGGGTTGAGGAGGGAGGTTGAGAATGAGGAGGGGCTTTGAGGAGGGTGATAAGGGAGGGGGGAAGAGACACAGGGAAGGGAGATGGGGGAAGAGACACAAGGAAGGGAGAGGGAGGAAGAGACACAGGAAAGGGAGAGGGAAGAAGAGACACAGGAGAGAGAGGGGGACACAGAGGGCACAAGAGGGACATAGGGGGCAGCACATTTCCCACCCTCAGCTTATACTCAAGTCACTCATTTTACCCAGTATTTTGTGGTAAAATAGGTGCCTCGGCTTATACTCGGGTCGGCTTATACTCGACTATATACAGTAAATCCGGCCCTTAAGATTACCCATATTCATAGCTCCACTTGGTGAAGGAGACCACGATTGTGCAATTATTTTGTTCTTGGATTACTTGTTTAAGCAATAAATATGCACCTTCTAATGAAAATTATAGTTATATTGCAACTATGCCACCAATCCTTAATGCAACATGAAGAGTCATGAAGAGTCTCCAAATGTTACTAGAGATATAACTACCTATGTATCTATTTACTTATATGTACTTTATTGTATTAAGAAGTGCGTATAAGTTGTGTTTTTCTAACTGAAATCAAGCAAGTAGTACCTTCTTGCGTCTGCCTTCTGCAGCTCATGAAGACATAGAGCCTCATACAATTAGGAGGCCGCAAGTTCCGGGATATACTCTGTATGTCTGCGGGCCCGCAGCGTGCTCGAGTTTCTGTGCTATTCATTTCGGCAAGATCGCAACTTAGGGGCCAATATAAAAATTCGGAAACCATGCCATCGTACAGCATGCACGAGGCTTGACACTGTTGTGCAATTAATTCTAATGGCTTTCACCACTTTCCCTGTATTTTGAAGTACAGTATTGAATTTTGCATTTAAAGCGCTCCAGACATGTCTTTAAGCCCTTTGCAAGTCTTTCTTGGAACCCATAAACCGACTTTTGCCATTTGCGGCCTTGGCGGGGTCGTTAGCGAGGGGGACTCAAAGCAATTGATTAGTGATTTGCGATTTTAGCGATCGTAACTCTTGTGACCGTGAAAGATCAAAGGCTTGGAGGGTCATTAACTTGCAATGTTAACCATTGCAATGAATCGGAGGCCGCAGCCTGTAACCCGATCGGAGGCCACAAAAAGATTCCAATTGAATAGCAAAATAAGTTATGGCCTCCATTTCCGAAGCCCGGATCTCATGATGCATCAATTGAATGAGGCTCATAGACTCTGTATTACTGAGTGTACCGTGTCTCATACTAGCCAATAAGGGGCAAAGTCTCTGCAAAATGCAGCAACATATTGCTGATACATGGTCACTGATTCGCTAGTATGAGACAATGCACAAAAAGTATTACAGAGTCTGTGTCTTCATGAGCTGCAGAAGGCAGAGCCAATCAGGTTTTCTTTGCTTGATTTCAGTCAGTAAAAACAGAACTTATAAGCACTTCTTAAAATAAAGTACATGAAAGTAAATATATACATAGGTATGTTATAAGCACAGTAAAATACAGAAACTTTTCATGTAATTTTCTTATCATAAGTTTATTGTACTATTTTAATTATTTATGTTTCAGAAATTAATATATTGGTTCATCCCAAGTTCATTCTCTGTGAGCAAAGAATTATTTGAATTTTGAAAAATGTACCTGACAATCCACTGACTGAACATTGCAATCCCTCATCATAGAATGAGTATTATAGTCTCTCAGGGGGAAAGAATCTCATTCTAAAGGGATCAAAAATAAATGTAAAAATAAGAATACAATATATATTTGTTATCAAAATACTCAGCAAGAATGCATTAACTGATGTCTTATAACTCTAAATAATATAAATATAATCTATGTAACAGTGGTATAGCAGAACAGAAAATCTAAATGGATGGATTTTTCCACATATGGCATGATGTTCATCATTTTATAAAAAGTCGTAGTGAAAAAAGAGTGTACACTTAACCTTGATAACTATCCCTCAACTCATACTGAGCAAGATTAAGTATATATTGATTTACTAAGTTAAAATTGAAAGAGTAATCTAGAAAATTTGAAAAAATATTAGAAGATAATAGGCTTTGACTAATGGACAATTGGTTTAACAATATAAAAGTGTGCTTTATTGGATTTGAGGTTGATGTCTCAGAGTACATCATCCATGATTTGCAGAACATGTTGAGAGATGAATGGAAATTAACAACACTTTAAAGACCAATTCATGGAGACAACAGATCTCACAGAATTATTAAACTCTTACTAAAGACTGGATATTTACAGGTGGTGAAAAAAGAAATCAAATAATTCAATACATATTTTTTCAATGTGACTGCTATGCCTGAGTCAACCAGCAATTTATTTAGTTCTTATAAAGTTAATCGAATGAAGACAACACCATATTTGTCATGTTTATTCATACTGTGAAAAGCAATATTCTTATTACGCTTCAGACATTTTCCAAAACCAAACTGAACAGTCCACTAAAAAGCAAATGTACCATATAGTGCATAACCTCAGAGTCAGAATCTACAGCTTTTTATAATTAAAGAACCAGTCTAAGTCAAACCTCAATGAATTAGGTCAACAAAATGCCAGTATGTAAGAATTTCTGTTTGCAAGAAAACTAACTACTGAAAATATACAGCTCACATGAATAAATTAAATGTGGCTTGATATTAGCATTGGTTATAGTTAGATGTTTTATAGATATATTTTTTTTAAGGGACAGTAATGTCTTCCCTCTGTATTCTGCTATGTATTTGTTGGCGCATTACAAATAAACAGTAGTAATACAGTTTACTAATATAATGGTTCCTTCGTCAGTGAAAAGAGCAAATTGAAAGAACTTCAAGATATGAAACTTGCGTGGGTTCTCTTTGTTGTTCCAACAGGTCAGTCTGGGTGATGTAATTTTCTAATTCACTAAATAGAATTCACTGCTTTATTCTGATTGGCTCAATAGGCCAATAGACAAACTTGTTGTTTGTTGCTGACCAGCTGGGGTAATTCCAATACTGATTAATACTCTTGTTCTATTTCTAGTAATGCATTTTTATTGTCTGTTATTCTTTTTAATGTCCTCTCTTATTTAATAAGATGCTCTCTTTTTTTTATTTTATAATAATACAAAAATAATATTAGCCTAGATAAGGAAAAATGTCTGCCCAGATATTTTATTATATTTATTATTATATTTGCATATTACTGTGCTATAGTAACTAATATCTATGATAGAGAACTTATCATATAGACGTCAGGCACATTTCTGTGTCCCACAATGCTGAAATAATTTTGTCAAGATATTCTGCAAGTGTAGTATATGTATTATTTCCATAGCATTTAAAGAAAGTCCCACCGATACTTTAAATATGGTAATATTAGGAACAACACCATTTCCTATTATACACAAACATGAACTATGTGCAATAGTACTTCCTGACATGCCACTCATGTCATACACTATACATATAGATGGATAGATATACACATCTCTTCTACCTCTCTTTTCATTCCATCTCTATCCCTCCCCCTTCCTCCCTTTTTCTCTCTTCCTCTATTATCTACAATTTCTACTTCCTCCCACCCTCTACTTAACTTCTTCCCTCTTCTTCTTCCCTCTCTTTCCAATCTTCCTCTTCTCTCTCTATCCTTTACCCAACCCTCACTCCCACTCTTGCCTCCTCATCCTATTTTATATATCCCCCTCAGTGACTTTTCCCTCCATTCCAATTGTCTTTATCTCCTTTTTCTCTCTCCCGCTTCTCTCTCATTGGCTCTTCTTCCTCATTCTATTTACCTTCTCTCATCTCTTCTCCATCTCTGTCTAACAATCTTCTCTATCACTCTTTTTATTTTGCTCCAGTTTTCTCCCCACTCTGTTTTTTATTCTCCCAAGTCTCTCTACTGCCTTTGTTTCCTTCCTACCGTCACCCTCTTTTTGACTCACTTCCTCTCCTTCTTTCTTCGATACTGCTACATTTTACTTCCACACTCCATCATCTCTCTTCCCCTCTCTTCCCCAACCACCTCTCTCTACCCATTTTCCTCCCCACTACCTCTCCTCTCTTCCTCACTTATCTCTCACTCCCCTTTCTCTTCCATACTTCTCTCTCTTCCTCACTCCCCTCCCTCTCTTCCCCCTCTCTCTTCCCCACTCCCCTCCCTCTCTTACCCATTACGCTCTTTCTCTCCCATACTTCCCTCTCTCTCAACAATTATGTCATTGTGCTACCCTTGCAGCAAGGAGGAAAAATCATAATTCTGCACTTTGTGAGCCTCTTCTGCACTAGTAAGGGCATCCATGATATTGTATTGGGAGAGGGAGTGGGGCAGAGAGAAAAGGAGGTAGGAAAGAGAATGGGTAAGGAAGAAAGGAGGGGAGCAGGCACATTTTGCCACTCCCAAAACTGTGCCGCTCTAGGCCGAGGCCCATGAATGTGCCACTACCATTACCATATACAGGTTGATGAATTTATTTGCAGTTGAATGTACTCTGTTCAAATCAGTGTCAAATAAATTGAAAATTTAGTATATCACAAAATATTCTGGATCTCAAAGGAGGTCTCCAGGAGCATTAGAAGGTAACCAGATAAAAAAGGTTGAGAGTTGCTAATAAAGAAATAAACAATCCTTAGTAAGAATGGAAGTTAGCATTCATATTCCTGAAAATAATGCTGATCTACAGCAGTCCTGGAAAATGTACAGTGTTAGCATGACTAAGATAAAATACATATCAATTGCAAAAGTATGAAAACAGAGAGTGATCATCTGTCAGAAAGCTGGACACATAGAGAAAAAAATCTGATTTACCGAAACCTCAGGCATCCAAACTCATCTAGTTCCTTACAGCAAATGTCAGTACACAAATTGTAAAAAAGCAAAGAAAAACTGAGATAAGGACAGAAAGGAATGGTGATGCCAGGCTAAGAAATAGTTAGGCTTAAAATTATCCTCAGTAATAGCCCCATTTTATTGATTTTTAGACTGGAGTCTTATTTTTTTTTCTCTTGTCATCCTACATACACTTTGAGAAATGTTTTTCATTCAATCTAATAAATGTACTTTTTTAAATTATATGTTATTTTATTTTTGGGCTTTTTCCAGCAGTATACATTTATTTTACTACTGGAAATTATTTTTCAATCTAGTAAAACAGACAATTTTCTTTATCCCATTTCTGAGAATTTTTGACATCTGTTGAGTGTTTTGAGATATCCATTTAAATCAGCGGAAAACATGATCTGAATTAATTATATCTTCCATAGTTAAAATTACAATTCTAGAAATCTCATCTATGAATATTAGAAAAGATGTCAGTTATGGAGAGGGGGAATATTATAAGATTGTGTGAATAAATATATGTAATGGATTTGAATCTTTTTTTTAATACATAGCTTCTGAGCTCCCTGTTGTTGTGGAGATAGAATGATAGTAGTTTATAGCAAAATTAATCTATATGGTCATGTCTGTAGAATACACATTCCTATAAGTAAATATATACATATTTATCGGACCACTGTAGTCAATTATTTTCTTTATGATCTTTTATCTAAATAAACTTTAATAAATGTAAAAAAAAATACTAGAAAAAGAAAAAATTCACAAGGTTGAAATTTTACTGCTTTTAAGCAATTTTTCTTTGCTATAGGCATTCGTTTGGTGTTATTGCCTGCTGCTGCTTCCTGAGGTGGATGTGTCCTTGTAATCTAGTGAGTTTTCCTATAGTTCTGCTGTGATTACTGGCAACTTTCCCATTGTGCAGACACAAACTTCCTGCATGTTTGAAGCCTCTTCCTGCCTCAGGAAGTGATCTGCTAAAGGCAATATGGTAGATTCCACAGCCATATAAATGCATATAAAAAGTAAAATATTAGAGGTTGTGTTCGTTTTTTTTTTTTTGCAAATTTCAGTTGCAAGTGTAATTCTTCAAAGCAGAACATTTTAAAAATATAACCTCAGTGATCATTTAATATGGCACAAATTTACATAACTATGTTAATAAAACAACAAAATCATAAGAAATGTAGGTAATGTGCAGAAAACCCAAATCTATATTATGCTCTGTGGATTTTGGTTTTGAAGAATGTGAACTTCTTTTTGAATATTTTTCTCATGGCTGGTTTTGAAAATTCCCTCTGAGTATCTTTATTTTCATTTTGAAATACCTAGGTATAGTATAACAATTCACAATAATCTCCATCTTATTCTAAAATGGAAATCTCTGGTGTACTGTTAAATATTTCCTGAAAACAACTTTTAGGAAAAAATACCTTATAGGAGATACTTAGATTGTTGGTATATATATTATTGAAATATGAAAAAATAATACTAATAATATTTAAGTTTATTGTTTTATACATGTAAATAAACCTTAATAGAAAAAATATATAAAATATAAAAACTTCGACATCCACCTCTTCTGTGACACACTTTTGATAATAATATTGGTCTAATTATATGTATTCTCTAAACAATTATTATAATAATATTAATATTAATCCAATATTAGTTTTCTAAACAATTGGATAATTAAGAATAAATATATACTCCTTCTAAATAAACATTAGTTGTAATCCATGTATATAATAAGGAAAATTTAGAATAATATTATTCATTCATATCAATAATGAAAAATTTGGATTTATAAAGTAAAAATACATAGAGTTAGGTGAATAAATATCTAAGAGAAAATAACAAGTACTGTTTATGATACTTTGGAAAAAGTGCTAAGTGCTATCCATAATATATATACATGCACAAAATACTGTAATAAAGTGCTAGAAAATTAATAGAAAAAGTGCTGAATGGGTCAGTCCCTGGGCTGTCTATTGTGACAGTGAAGGACAAACAAGCCGTGGGAATCTGCAGTCTCAAGTTGGAATTATATACAGACTCAAAGTTTAGGCACATAACCCTCATATATATATTTATGAGATGCATATTTAAGGCCAATATGTAACAAACTAATCGGGGAAGGCATGTTTGTATAAATTTGGGTCAGAAGTTAACTATACATAGAGTAGTTTATTTACATATTTAAGCCACCACACATTAGTTAGTTTTTTTCTTTAGATCAGCATAGTTAGTGTTCCTGTATAGCAAGGGGGTTAGTGGAGGATCCCAAGTTCTGTCACAATATATATTATGGATTGCACTTAGCACTTTTTCCAAAGTATCATAAACAGTACTTGGTATTTTGTTTTAGATATTTATTCACCTAACTCTATGTATTGTTACTTTATAAATCCAAATTTCTCATTATTGATATGAATGTATAATATTATTCTAAATTTGCCTTATTATATACATGGATTACAACTAATGTTTATTTATAGTATATATTTATTCTTAATTATCCAATTGTTTAGAAAACTAATATTGGATTAATATTATTATAACAATTGTTTACAGAATACATATAATTAGATCAATATTATTATCAAAAGTGTGTCACAGAAGAGGTGGATATTGAAGGTTTTATATTTTATATATTTTTAGTCGTCGTGTTTTATTTTTAATAATGCCTTAATACAAATTAAATAATTTTTAAATATTTTTTGCTTGCAATACATTTTTTAAAGAAGAGTATATTGCTATAAGAAATGTGTCTTTTCGTTGTTGTTTTTCTATTAAGTACTGTTAAATATTGTCTAACTAGTTGTTTGCCCGTCATAAATGATGGTATCATTTTTCATGTCTCTTCCTCCCCCTCCCTCCCCTGTGTCTCTTCTCTCCCTCTCCATCCCCTGTGTCTCTTCCCCCCCCCCGCTCTATTCCCTGTCGCCGTGCACTGCACATTGCGCTAGCCAGTGTTACAGACTATGGAAATTATATTAGTGATGCTGGCTCCTCAGTTATTTGCTTTGACCACTTACGAGCCTTAAAGGCCTGCTGTGTATTGCAAAAATATATATATTTTAAAGCTTTGAGTCTGATTAATAACATTATTAAGCAGAAAAATGTCATACAGTTAGTTTTTAATAACTGTATGACAAAAATACATTTAATGCCTCCTTAAATATATTTTAATGCTGGGTCCTCATTGATTTATAGGTGGAACTGGTGTGTGAGAGGAGAAATATAGTTGCATTTCCTGAAGCAAGCAGTTTGCTGATCGTGAGGGGTGAAGGGGCGTGATGTCAGTTTCAATGTTATCCAGTTATCTTGATAAAGGCTCTCTCTTCCCTGCTTCCTCACTCCTCTCTCACAACTGATTACCAATACACAAATCCACGTGATCCATCTCTGAGAAAGTGACATAGTAAACACAAAATGGATTCCTACACTCATAAACAGAATATTACACATTTTTTTCCCCCACACAATGTTTTACTGTATGTCCATTGCGTAAACACTGGCTAATTTTAGTTTGGTAGATACTTCACAAATAATTGTCTTTTTTCTTGAACTGCAGTTGTCATTTAACCTTAAATGGCATGATATAAACATACATGCAGACTTCTGTCTTTGTAGTGGAAAGAAAGTGATCTTAGTTCTTTCTCTACATCCTCAATTCACAGTTCTTCTGGAAGAGCTTTGAAACTCTGCTATAGCACTAATCTGATTTTCCTAAATAGGCCGCACTCCAAAGATTACACTTTGAATTAACCTGATTTTTAGTTAAAATTGGCATTTTCCTTCACACCTTTTCGGTCTGTCAATGCAGTCACTTTTTGCATTAGACACTCTGAGCTAAATAATGACTCACATATTGATTTTCTCCTTTTACAACATATTTGATCTAAATGTGCTTTCATCATATAAACCATATTTTTTTCTCAATTGACAGAGAGTTTGCATATGATTCCCAAAAAAGTCAAACTGGATTTAATTATTTGTCCATGCCTATACTAACACCATCATAGTGTAAAACTGAAGTAGTGACAGATGAACAATCTAGCAGTTAGCTAAATCTCCAACACAAGCTTTTTGTACCTATAGAGGAAAATTAACACAACATTTCTAATATATAATGATTGGTTGTCCTAGTCTATCATTCCGTAGATACTGATTGGAGGAGACAGAATGTTTCCCCTGCAGTTTCTTACAGCATATTGTGTCCTACTTACAGACACACAGACTCATCTTGCTGTAAATCTTCCTACTTGTGTCACACACAGAAACTTTTACTGCAGGTAATAAGTCAAAGCAAGTGAAATGTATTGAACAGAACAAAATGTTTGTCTGTTTCTAACTTCCTTAATCTGTTGGCTATCACAGAAACTTGGCTCACTCCATCACATACTGCCTCCCATGTGGCACTCTCATACGGTGGCTTTCACTTTAAGTCACAGCCCTAGGCCTGGGAACAAGCAAGGTGGAGGTGTTGACATATTATGTTTTTCTTGCTCCCTCATTTTCTCTCCTCTAATGTACCATCACATTCTTGGTGATTTTAACATTGACACTGACACACCTACACTGCTGAACGACTACAGACTATAGAGGAAATCTCACACTCCGGCAAACTGCATTACAAGTTTATTCTGCAAAATTCCTTTTCTCCAACTCCTTTCTTCCCCATCTAAATGATACTGGATCCAATTGTCCACAAAGTTAGTGGTTCTTTAAGTGAAACACATCTCAGTCCTGCAATACTTAGTGAATATAGAGAATTGTCCCAATTTTAACATGGTGCATACTTGTTGATAGAAAACTGAACAGAGCAAAATTTGCAAATGGTATCTGATGTGTAGTAGACATACCCACTAATGAAGAATCAAGCACAAATAAAGATTTACTTTTAGCAGCAACTGTCTTGCAGAAGGAGCGCTATCCATGTCACTGTCACTACAGGCTCCAAAAGTCTGTATATAATCTCAAGTATGAAAGTCGATTGTTGTGTCAATCAGTCTTTTCATCATGTCTTTGTGTAGATCCTCTTATATGAGTAGATGTACTTGGTAATTTCTTGGGAGCTATTATTCAATCAGTGAGGGACAATTTATAGATCATCCTTGACCTGACATGACTAAAAGTAATAACTAGTCAACCAAGATCCTATGTTTACAGAACTCAGCATCGCTGCAAGTATGCTGTAGCTGACTCAATCCCCTCATAATAATCCAGGCCTATTATTTCAAAGATAAATGAAAAGAGAAAATGCTGTGGAAGATTGAAGTTAACAATATGTTTATATTATTTATACTAGTAACTGTTCACCCTCTCTCTCTCTCTCTCTGTGCACTCTGTCTCTCTCAGGCAACCCTCTGCGTGTGTGTTCACTCTGTCTCTCTCTGTGCCCTCTTTCTGTGATCTGTGTACTCTCTGTCTCTCTCCCTCCAACTCTGCCCCTCACTCTCTCTCCACATCCTTCTCTCCCTCTCTGCCTCCCCTCTCTCTGTGTCCCCCTCCCTCCCACTGTATCCCTCCCTCTCTTTCTCTCCCCTCTCTGTCTCCTTTCCTCCATGACTCCTCACTCTCTCTCCCTTTCCCTCTGTCTCCCTCTACCCCCCTCTGACTCTCTCTGTCTCCCTCTCTGTCCCCCTTCCTCCCTGACTGTCTCCCTCCCTCTGTATTCCCTCCCTCTGTATCCCTCTCTCTCTCTCTTTCTCTCCCCTCTCTGTCTCCTTCCCTCCCTGACTCCTCACTCTCCCTCCCTTTTCCTCTGTCTCCTTCTACCCCCCTCCGACTCCCTCTCTGCCCCCTTCCTGCCTACCTGTCTGTCTGTCTCCCTCTGTATCCCCTCCCTCTGTCTCTCTCTTTCTCTCCCTTCTCTGTCTCCCTTGCCGCCACCACTGCCATTGCTGCTGCCATTTCCATGCTGGGATTGTGCATGCGCGGCTATTCCGTTACAAGATTTCCCCAGTCATGCCAACAAGTAGACGTGAGTAACGTCGGCACAGTAGGCATCGCGCAGGCATTACTCACATCTTCTAACTATGATAGTGGATAGAACACTGTATTTATGAGCATATTCCATCTGTTTTACAAGCCATTTACCGTTTACTGTCTTTAACAAAATATTAATTTATCCCCCAAAACCAGTGTTAGTATTGTGTTACACAGGATCCATTCATTTGAATTAGATGGCTTTTTCCTGTAGTTAAAGAAGTTACGTTCTTGATTCATGCTGCCTTGTTTCCTATTTACTCACACTTAAGCTATCACACATTTGGTACTATATTATACACTGGAGAAATGCGTCATCTGTTGTATGGATCCCTTGCGTACAATGCTGACGTTCTAAAAAAGATGCAGTGCAGGTGTTAGCAAGACTATGTACAATAACTTCTCTTACTTAGTTCTCTTGATCTTTTAACCTGTTCAGTGTTAGACTAATGTTTATGTGTCCTATATATAGTCTAATCAGATATGCTTTTTTAAACAGCCTTATAAAGTTGTTGCACATTGAATTTGGTACCATGCTGGGAATGAGCATTAGGCTCAGATGTAGGTTTTCTTCACACTTATACGTTTCTTTCTGTTATGTTTTCTTGTTTGTAGATAATAATTTGAAATCAATCATGTGAAAAAGAGTGTAGTGAATGTACTGTACTATAGCAAATACTGAATATGTTGCTGAATTATATAACAAATGAAAAAAGATTAGCACCTGCGTAAACTATGAGCACATACCTTTTAGAGAAATTCTTAATTTAAGTATAATTTAAATGTAACACTTTATGACAGCTTGGAGTCTAGGAGGATGTGGTTACCTATGTCAGTGGAGGGATGTGTGTGTGGCGGGGAAGAGGGGAGTGAGAATTGTTATATTACAATGTAAAACCTACCCCTTCCTGCATATATACTGAGAAATAGATAATTGCAAGCCCTACTCTTGCAGAAATGTAAATACCCCTCCTACACATTCAACCTTCACCACTCATATCTGTATCCAGGGATGAACAGAAGAACCAAAATGACATTTTGCTAATTAAAAACTAACACTATGATATTTCCTCTGGTTAATTATACTTTTAGTCAGATTGAGCTTTTCAAAAAATATGTATTCTATTCATTGTGCAGTGTTCTTTTAATAAACATCCTTTTTTATAACATCAGATACACAGTTAATTAAATTATGAAAGAGAGAAAAATCAATGAACTGCCTTACTTTGACATATTATACTCCTTTCATACCTTTCATACACTTGCTTCCCCACTGTAATATGTATCTCTTTACTTTTGTGTACTTTATTTTATTAAGTGCCTAAAAGCGTCTGTCTAAAATCTTACAAATAGTTGCTATTTGGTTTCTCCCCTCTGCAGCTCATGAAGACAGTGCACTTCTAAGTACAGAGTGTGCTGTTTCTCATAGTAACCAATCAGTGGCAACATTTTGCACATGCTGCTTAGTAGAAGTCATTGAGGTATATTATATTCCTAGTGACATCCTGAAACCCTCCATGTCTCTTTAAACGTTTTGGCAAAAGTTAACATTCCCATTGGATAATGGTGTTTATATTTGCTACCTCTGATTTATTACATCACGTACCTGCTGGTGTTTCCCTATGACCTCCATTTTTTTATGATTTTGACCCACACCAGCGGCTCCCTGTGCTCTCCTGGATATATCCCTATATGGAAAAGTGCATAATATAATAACTGAAAGTGTGTTAGGTTTATTTAATTAATTTTATCAAAACAACTATTTCATTGCTTCTAGTATTCCAATATCATATACTTTATTATTCAAAATGTGGAGTTCATTAAATATGTACTTAATTTATGTACACTATTAAAAAATTACAACTTAATGCAAGAGTAAGTCGCACTGTTAACCTTTACAAATGCATGCTATGTAATGTAAACCATTTTGTTCATGATGCATATACTTCAAAACTGAATCCTACTTTTCAGTACACTGATTAGCTGTATTTTATAGAGTTATGTTATTGTATTTTTATATTTTGATATTACATTAAAAAAGGAATTTCATTTAAGGTGTTGTCCGTTTGGATATCACTTTTATTATATATATATTTTTTTTTTCTGTGCATTGTTTTCATATTTTGTGTATATTACCCTTGGTGGTCCCAAAGAGCGGCTATTGTATGTGGTCATGACATAAAATGAAAATGATAGGGTTGACAGGTTATTGCCTCTTATTGTAGTCCTTGCAATAATATTCCTCAAGGATCTCAACATGAGATGAATAAGCTAACATCATAATATTGCTTGCCCTGGACCCACTTATATATGTCTACCCAAGCCCATATGGCACCTTGCTTTTTTTAACATGTGTATTTGTTTTATTAAATATAATACCATACTTGAATTTGAAAATGTGCTTTCTCTCAGCAAAATAATATGAATATAAAAAAATCCATTCATTTTGACAGGTGAATATATAATATGGGAATTGTGGAGCTAACACATTTTATTATATTCTCAGGCAAGGTTGCTCTGTTCTTTTATCTCTTGGAGACAAGTATGATATCAGGCAAAAGAGACCCAGGCAGTGGGTGGACCTAAAGTATAAAACAATCTTTATGTGCTGCTGTTTATATCCCAGGGGAAATTTGGGAAAATAATATGAAATCTGTATATTTGTACTATGTGCCTACTAGAGTTGATTTTAAAGTATTGTAAAATTCCATTCTACATTGAAAATCAGTTGCAACCTATCGCAAAAACAATTATATTAGAACATATTGTTTTTCTGACATTATTGTTCATTTAGTAAACACCAACTAAAATTAAATAGAGATTGCAAAAGATTCCAAGCTAAGAAATGCCAGTCAGTGTCAGAGAGATGTTCTCCGTATTTATTTTAAATCACATATTGTTTTTAATAGTCTCTGCCCAACCAACAAACACATGAGGTTTACTTTAAAATGCATTGCAGTGGTTCTTTAAACAAGTGGCTGATACCATTATATACATGGGGCCTAATTCAAATGCGATTCGGCCAATTGAATAGGGCTCTATAAAAAGCACAGAGCATATTTTTTTAATAGAAGTTTTTAGTTTCTATCCAAAAGCAAGGTCTTCACTAACTAAAAACTTCTGCAAAAAAATATGCTCTGTGCTTATACAGAGCCCTATTCAATTGGCCGAATCTCAATTGAATGAGGCCCATGATGGTTGCTAAACTAATTGATTTTCTTCCTGGACAGTAGAGATCCATAGAGATATTAGGGGGTACCAACTAAGAGCACATAGCCAGAGGCAGAGATATCGGTGGTGCAAGTGGTACATTGCACCAGGGCCCATGCCTCGCAGGGGTTCCTGTGCTGCCCACCACCTAACAGTCTCTGCTTCTTCTTTTTTTTTGTAGATAAGGATTATTTTTTTTAGTGTAGGCTCCCTTACCAACATCTGCCCATGCTCTGCCTCACTCTTAATATTGGCAAAGATTCTATTAGCTACTCGCAATACGGTTACGAGTTTCCCAGCCCACAATCACAGCCAAATATGCAAATTTGGCCTTAGAACTCCAATGGTTTTAGCACATCTCAAATATTACAAACTCTAAATAATTGAAATTACACAAAATCGATATTCTATTAGACCCGTTGCTCTAGCTTGCAAATAAAGTCTAACCCGCAACCGAAAAAGTATCAAGTTTCTGTCAAAAATATTATGAGTACTAGATAGGCCTTGTGAGGGCTTTTTTCAATCAAGTATTAGAGCTCTATCCGCTATTAAACATGCATTACTGTACTTTAAAAATATGGGAAAGCATAAAAATACACAAATATGCAATTAAAATATATTTTTTTATGTTTATTGTGTGAAATGGATTCCGGGACATAAGGGGTAATACATATCATGGAACCCGCATGGACTAGAACAGTTACTTTAATTAATTTTATTGAATTTTACATAGCTGGATAGTGAGTCGTATCGCTAAATTTACTTCTCAACACTAATTCATTTGTAGTCTCAGAGTGAAGTTTAAGTATAAACTCTATGTTTTATGGTCTGATTTACTTTTGGCTGTATCTAGGAAGTGCTGTGTGTGTTTAAGAAGTAAATTATGGTCTTTCTTAAATATTGTCAGATCATATGATCACGCCCCCTGAAATCAGACTTAAAAAGGCAGGGTTTACAAGTTCAGCATTGCAGTTGGAATTTCCGAGCTGGAGCTAATAGAATGCATCTAAACATTTATAAAAAATAAAACACTTGCAGCCAAATTTGGGACTATAGAATATGGCCCTGTATTCTGAGGGCTGAACTACATGGATTGGACAAGGGAAGGAAGCCAACATGTCATCCCTCAAGAGAGAAATAAAAAAACTTGCAATTTTTCCTAACTATTTATAATTGGGTTAGTAGGGCTTTCATTAAGACTGGCAAATTAGGTATTTAAGATGTAATGTAATTTAAATGCCTCTCTGTACATTGTTTCTGTGTTGGAAATATTGTGGTAGAAATTAGCAAATTAATTGCCACTGTAAATCAATCTGTTCCTACCAATAGCAGACATTTTGATGCACTTAAGTACATACTACTACTCAAGGCCCTTATATATATTGCTTAATATTTTTATCAAACCTATCCAAGTCCCATTCAAATAACAGACCAAGTACTGTATGTGCTTTTGTGCCTGGCAGAAGCTCCTGGATCGAATATATGGACATTCAATTTCAGTTCTAGCCTAGTTACACTATAATCTGACTCTCATTATGCCACAACAAATGTAAACTTTTTTAAATTAGCATTTAATTTTTTCTGGAGTATAGGCCCCCCCCGGTGCCTCCCACCCCAGCCCATCCTGCCAAGGCCCCACTGGAACCCCCATGGGACTGCCCCTCCTCTTCTATGCACTTTGCAATCAGCTGACACAGGTAGCTTAGTATATATTCTGTTCCACGCTTACTCTGAGTATATTTAATTGTGTTTGACTGATATAAGCAATGATTAATATCAGAAAATAATAAACATTTGTCTTTTTCACTACTATTTAAAAAATGCACAGTACAATACATGGCATGAAATACTGTAAACAACAATAAAAACACAATAACCCAAGAAAAGCTTATATTTCTATCACAAAGTTATCCTTATATGTCAGTGCACCAGGATTACAGGGGGGGGGGGGGGGGGGGGGGGACATATCCACTCATATTATTTCAATAGGGGAGACACAAAATAGCGAAATTTAAACTAAATCATGCATTACTGGAGTATGTTTCTCCCCCTTTTCCATGGCAACCTCTGGAAGGCTATTCCAGTTATCGGTCACTTTTTTCTGAACTACTTTAATTTCTCTTTCTCTCTCAATTCCTGCATCTCTCTCAACTCTCCATTACAATTTCTCTTCTGTATCTTATTTCTGCTCTCTGTACATTCATAACACATTACATTTGCCTTTCTGCAATACCAGGTTGTTGAAAAAAAGAATTTAGTGCACAAAAATGTATTTTCGAGTTAATTTAATACATGCGTGAAAGGTTGTACTTACAAAACATAAAAACTGCAGCAACAATCCCTACCAGTACACACAAAAGCCTTGTTAAGATAAATAGACCTTATAGACATAGGGTATGACAAATAATCAAAGGTTATCTACTTAATACTAAAAAAGGCAATTATCTGACATAATACGTATGTAGAACCTCTTTTTTAAAAGTAAACAATGGGTTTGCATGAAATCTTTGATTGGCTAGACCTCACTCTCATTATTGTTTGCATTGTGTTGGCAGTGGTTGAGAAAATGGTCATGTCTGAATTTACCTACAATATATCCAATATAATCAGAGTCTTCTCTCTCTTTCTCTCCTCTCTCCTCTCCTCTCTCCTCTCGTTGTAGCTCTCACTCGTTTCTCTCTCTCTCCTCCCGCCTCTATACTATCTCTCTCACCCTCTAGCTCCTAAAAAGGCAAACAGGTTAGAAAGGGGATCTACATGACTGACCATCAACCACTTAGAATGGATAATGCAATCTTTTCCTTCAGCCAGTTCTCTCGACTAGCATTTTTATTCACTTTCCATAAGGTCTTCATCCCAATGGCATTTATTTCTAACCTCTCATCTGCTTCCTACGTGCTCAAATTTTTTTTTATTGTATCTGGAAATTATATTAATTTTAGCAACATATTATTTTTTTCTTCACCTTTATTTTTTGTGTGTTTAGGTTAGAAAGTCCATTTGGTGGCTGTTGACCTGTTTAAAAAAAAAAAGCTTATTTTCAATATACTTTATCCAAATATTTGAAGAGTGTTTTAAACAATACTTCTATATAGGCACAGTAAAAACTTTATCCAAAATTCAATTTTCATATTTTGAGAATCAAAGCAAGTTTATTTAGATTCTCTTGGCATTAAAATGGTGTAAGAATTGCATCATATTTTTTAATGTGCTGTTTTTCCCAGACACATTTTCACTGCCTGAAGGAGGATTAAAACTCCAGAGATCCATGTCTAATGTCAAAAATGGATTTGTCCCCTTTGATATATCTTGTATGGTATTTTGCCGCAGAAGGTCACTTCTTTGCACTCAAGCATAGATCCCAAGGTAATATTTATCAAAGTTGCATGAAAACTTATCTTACTTTTTGTAAGCTCCCCTGGGCTGAGATTTCCAAGTTTATTTTTATGCTTGCAACCCTTTTTTTGGCATTTTGAGTATCAGTTTATTTCTGTTGTTGAATGTTTTGTTGTCACTATACTAACATGTAGATACACTGCAGGTTGGAATATCTAATCTAATATTTTACAACATTTTGTTTTAAAATGATCACAAAAAATATCAAGGAAAATACTCACTCTGGCAATAATAAAACTATATATGTTGTCTTACAAATCCAAAAAGACAAAAAAGTATTATTTTAATATTATCTAATTATGTATAACCTAATTTGCCTGGTTAACGAGGCCATCTTATTACTTAAACTACTCTTTAGTTCTTTATCCAATATCCAGTTTTTAGGATATTGGAGAAAGTCAATGGTGGAGCTAGTAAATGGAGGGCCCAGGTGCAAAAAAAAAAAAAAAAATTACACACACGTACCAAGGAAAATTCGCAAGGGCTTTAAAAGCCCTTACGTATGCTCCCCGAAATGCCCCTACTGCTCCTAACCCCCTCACTCCTAAATTAAACCCCCATGATGCAAGGTGCCCCCATCAGGACCCCTGAAGGGTCCCCACATTAACCCCTTGCTGCGGGGGTCCTGATTGGGACCCCCACAGCACTTAAAAATTAAAATTTCCTGCCACAGGTCCTTAAAGGGCCTGCGGCACGCAAGTTGTTAACCCCGGGCCTCTAATTAACCCCATTAATCCCATAAGGGTCTATGTAAACCCTTATGGGACAATAATTAACCCTCACATTAACACTATAAATGCCATGAGGGTCCTCCAGGACCCTCACGACACTTAGTCTAAGCAGCACCCTACACTACACTGTTATCCACCCCAATAAACTGATAATTCTAAATTACCCCCCTCTAAGTAATTGACCCCCCTCTAAGAAATTAACCTCCTCTAAGTAATTAACCCTATTTAACTCTCCCATACCTACGTAACCCTATTCATAACCACTTAACCCTATCTAGACCAAGTTATCCCTATCTAGTCCTATCACTACCCGCCAGGCAACGCCACAAAACCGGCCTTAGAACTCCATTGGTTCACTTTATTATTACTAGCTTCTATTCCCATAAAATAAACAGTACATACAAAACACTCAGTCTGTTGACTTGTCCAAACAATAAGCAACCATCATCTAGTGTCTCATAATGCTCTCTTCTTCTGCGTCCACATTCACCAAATATTGCTGCAGACTCATGTTCAATAACAATGACCTGTGCCCCTATTCAATTACGCAAATTGTAATTACTGGAGCCCGTAATGTGGCCTATAAAAGTTACTGATATTTAATTGGTCTCTTCCAGGTATCCAAAAATTGATTTGCGGGTTACAGGCTAAAAATTCCTGCGAGTTGCCAAAATCGTAACACCGACCCATCTCCGCCTTTGATCTTTCAAGGCTGCAACAGTTACAATCGATAAAATCGCGAATCGAAATGGAATGGAATTAATTGCACAGGAAGGTGTTGCTGCAAGATGCATAAAGCACCTAAAGACAAACTACATGACTAAATTGCAACACAAAAACATGAAACTGCCTGACAAATGATCCCTTACACTCACGGAGGCTCAAATGTGGACCCTAAAAATACTAATATATTTATTTAAAGATGTCGCTCATCAGATCTATAATAGAAAAGTGGCAAAATTACACTGTCACATGACATACATCAAGTACCAGGGGAATATACACCACACTAATGTTGTCCAACCCATCAGGAAGGGCCTCAAACAGATATGGAGGCTATGCAGAGGCACGTGGAGCCACAGCCAACTCACCTCCATCAGAGCCAATCTCGGCTACGCCCATCCTGTAGAGTTCCAATGCATTGCTGTTGGTCATGTGGCAACATGTATACCCATTATCATGTTGTGAATTCATGTGACAAAAAAGTGATGTATGTTGATGTCTGAAAACCCCAACCATTTAAAACACACAGAAACGTTGATAACAAAACTTTATTTGATATAAAGTGCTCACTCAGAAATGTATACAACTGTGCATTAATATCATGGTTGTGGTGTGGGCGGATCCCGGAAGGGCAAGAGGATTTTTGGGAAAAAGGGGATACCTAAACATGAAAATGTAATACTGCATGATAATGGTGATGCATAGCATCTACTACGGTCACATATGTTCACTACACCCAAGTAACCATAATCTGATGAAAAAAAGAATCCTCATAAATCACTTAATCTAATCGAAGTAACCAGTATTTGCATAAAACTTAAAAACGTAAAACTTATAACTGGTCTTCTGGGCTATGTAATCCAACCCAGTTACACACATACAGTACAGTGTGTACCCAAAACAAAAATCGCTAAAAAAAGGTGGTACAAACCTAAAAAAGGCAGAGGAGGATAAAACAAAAAAACTGCATTTACAGTACAGTGCTAAATACTGCAACTGTTACAATATACCAATTTATCTGATCTTCATCTGCAAGCATTACTGACCATTAGGTAGTTGTCATTATATATTACTAGCCATGACCATTAATAATGATGTGTCTTCTCACGATAAATGCTTAGCTGTGACCACAGTCAGTGGTCCAAGGGTACTAGCACCTTCTCCACCTGATATACAGTGTCTTGCAAAAGTATTAACCCCCTTTGGCATTTTTTGTGTTTTTTTGCCTCACAACCTGGAATTAACATGGATTGTTTGAGAAGTTGCATTATTTAATTTACAGAATATGCCCACAACTTTGAAGATGTTTTTTGTTTTTTTTATTGTAAAGCAAGCAACAAATAGGACAAAATAACAGAAAAAGTCAATGTGCATAACTATTCACCCCCCTAAAGTCAATAATTTGTAGAGACACCTTTTGCGGCAATCAGAGCTCCAAATCGCTTTGGATAAGTCTCTATGAGCTTGCCACATCTTACCACTGGGAATTTTGCCCATTCCTCCTTGCAAAACTGCTCCAGCTCCTTCAAGTTAGATGGTTTGCGCTTGTGAACAGCAATCTTTAAGTCTGACCACAGATTTTCTATTGGTTTGAGGTCTGGGCTTTGACTAGGCCATTCCAACACATTTACATGTTTCCCCTTAAACCACCTGGCTCAGCATCTCTTTGAGCACCCTCTCCCACTTGTTGCATCTCAGTCCTTTGGGGGTCACCACTTGGGGGTCACCACTTGGTGTTGAGGCTGCACTGTCCTCCTTGGCAATCATCCTCATCACCTTGGCCCATATCTCATCAAAGCAGTGCTTGACGGACCTCACATCCCTTTGTGCAAAGCCCAATGCTATGACTGCAGCCCCTACCTCCTCCCAGGACCCAGGCCTAGCTTCCCTCCCATCCGCAAAGATGGCGGGGTGCTCACAGGTTTCACTGAGGAGGACCACCATCTCCTTGTGCTTGTAGTTAAGGGCCCTGCATCTGCCCCTAGCCTCTTCTTATTATTATTATTATTATTGTTTATTTGTAACGCGATAACATATTTTGTGGCGCTATGCATAAGTTAAGTTACAGGCAATTACAAGTTCAGGATTCACACATTGCAATGAATAGAGGGCCCTGTCTTTGAGCTTGGAATCTGGTGTCCATAACGCTTTCCCTAAAGCACCTTGCAGGATTGTAACTTGCAGACTTACAATCTAAAGGTTGAAGTTTGTATGTGGTACAGTAGGGAGAGAGTAGTGATGAGCATGTTAGGGAGGAAGGTTATAGGCTTCTTTAAAGAGGTGCCTTTTTATTGAAGTTTTGAAGGATATAAGGCAGGAGGATAGTCTGGTGAAGCGAGGCAAGGAGTTCCAGAGAATAGGGGCAGCACGAGAAAAGTCCTGGAGGCGGGAGTGAGAGGAGGTGACAAGAAAGAAGAAGGTCATTAGCAGAACGAAGAGGGCGTGTGGGGGAGTATTTGGAGATGAGAGCAGAGATGTATGGGGGTGCGCTGTTGTTTAGAGCTTTATAAGTTAGCGTCAAGATTTAAAATTTTATTCTGGAGGCTAAGGGAAGCCAGTGAAGTGATTGACAAAGAGGAACTGCCGACACTGAATGATGTGTACAGAAGATGTGTCTGGCGGATGCATTCATTATGGATTGAAGTGAAGAGACGTGAGTGATTGGCAAGCCAACAAGGAGCGAGTTGCAATAGTCAAGACGAGAAATGATGAGAAAGTGTATTAGAATCTTAGTGTCTTGTGTAAGGTAATGGTGTATTTTGGATATGTTTTTTAGATGGAAAAGACAGGATTTGGTTAGAGACTGTATGTGTGGGATGAAAGAGAGGGCAGGGTCCAGTAGAACCCCAATACAACGGGCTTGGGAGGTGGGAGTGATGATGGCATTGTTGACAGAGAGATGTGAGGAATTGAAGCTGTAGTAGAGGGTGGGAAGATTAAGAGTTCATTCTTAGACATGTTGAGTTTCAGATGGTGGGCGGACATCCTTGAGGATATACTAGAGAGGCAGTCGGACACGTGTGCTAGAAGAGAGGGGGATAGATCTGATGCTGAGAGGTAGATTTGGGTGTCATCTGCATAGAAATGGTACTGGAACCCAAAAGAGTTTATTAGGGTGGAGAAGAGGAGGAGGCCTAGGACTGATCCTTGGGGTATGCCAATAGACAGGGAGTGAGGAGAAGAATGATGTGCCGGAGAAGGAGACACTAAATGATCGTTCTTGGAGGTATGATGAGAGCCACAAGAGAGCAGTGTCTCGAATGCCAAGGGAGGAGAGAATGAGGAGTAGAAGCGGATGGTCAACTGTGTCAAAGGCGGCAGAGAGATCAAGAAGAAGCAAAATGGAAAAGTGGCCTTTAGACTTGGTGGTGAGCAGGTCATTGGTGACTTTTATGAGGGCTGTCTCAGTGGAGTGTTGGGGCCGAAAGCCGTATTGGAAAGTGTCCAGAAGAGAGTTGCTGTGGGAATGGGAAGGGGAGTAGATTTGGGTGTTGTTGGTTAGTTGAGAGGGTGGAGTGTGTGAGCCACGATGAGAGGAGAGTTTATTGTGGATAGATTGAATTTTATATGTAAAATGGTTAGCAAAGTCTTCAGACGAGGGATGGGGGGGAAGTGGTGGGCGGAGGAGAGCACTGAAAGTGGCAAACAGATGTTTAGGGTTGGAGGACAGAGTTGATATTAGTGATGTAAAGTAATACTGTTTGGCCAGGTTGAGGGCAGAGGAGTAGGAATGTAGCATAAACTTGTTGTGAAAGAAATCTGACGAGGAGCGCGATTACCTCCATAGTCGTTCAGCAGGAGCACTTCTGAATGTAACGTGTGTGTGTAGTGTGCCATGGTTGTGGATGAGATTGAGGGCGTCTGCGTGTAGTAATCGGGGCAAGGGTGTCAAGGTTGGAAGAGAGAGTAGAGTTGTAGTGTGAGGTGGCAGTGTCAGGGCAGTTGAGGTTGGTGATAGTGCTGAGAAGAGGTTGGAGCACAGTGGAGAGCTGTGTAGGGTCGAGTTCTAGCAGGTTTTTGTGGGTTATTGTGGCTGTCGTTGAAGAAGAGTGATGGGAGGAAGAAGTGGTGAGGTTGAAGATAAGGAGGTGATGGTCAGATAGAGGGAGAAGGTGGATGACTGGGTTGGAGGTATGGCTAATATTGGTGAAAATAAGGTCAAGAGAGTGTCCAGCATGGTGAGTTGAAGAATCTGTAAGTTGTGAGAGGGAAGAGGTGAGTGCAAGTAGTTTGTCGGCCGCTGGGGAGGTGGGGGTGTCAATGGCAATGTTGAAGTCACCAAGTATCAGTGTGGGAATGTTGGAGGAAAGAAAGTGTGGGAGCCAGGTGGAAAAGTGATTGAGAAATTGAGAGTATCTGGGGGGCGATAGATTACAGCAACACGTAGAGAGATAGGAGAGAAGAGGCTCTACCTCCTCTGACCCTGAGGCCTGTCTATCCTCTGCTCTACCACCCCCCTGGAATCAAGCCCCTCCCCCTCTGATCCTGACCTTAACTATATAACTATGGGGAACTGCACACTCCCTCTACTCCACTCCTTTCCCCACCACTACACTACTCTCTCCACCACTCCTCTCCTGACTAATCCCCACCACTCCTCTCTCCTCCACTCTTCAGGGCCACCTTTCTCGCCTCCTCTACACTCCTCCTCATCTTCTCCACACTTCTCCCCTCCTCCCTCTACCCTCCATCATAATCCGAAAAATAATAAAAGGATAAATCACACACTGTAATTACGGCATTGGATTGTAATTGCTGACCCCATGTATACAAGCCCACAAAAAGTTTGCGGCGGCGGGAAGTGTTTACGGTTTTAGGCATTAGTCCTGTAATTGCGGGCTTAAGTCAATTAAATATAGCCGTAATTGTAACAAATTTCTAACCCGCAGACTTACACCGACAGGCATCATAATTACAAGCCTTGGAATTAAATGGGGGCCCTGGTCTCCTACTCAAAAAAACAGACAGGGTCAAAATTATTCAGGTTCGATCCTATGTCTTTAAACACACATATGCTTGTGCTTCTATACACGGAGTAGTTACTGAGGCATGGAAGCACTCATACAGTATCTGAATGAACACTGACACAGGCAATACATACTCTCCTTGAGCTAAAATGAGCATTTTATTATTTTCTGTTCATCCAGCTTGGTCTCTTTTTCATTACCACAGTATGGAAGAAGTTAAACTTCTGTCAGGAGAGGTTAGCAGATTTTAGCTTCAATTCCACAGAGACATGTTTTTGATTTTCAGTCTATGTTCTTGAGTTCCCCAGGGACTTAATTATATGAGTGGGATGTCAGTTATCACTTGTGATCAGGCTGTCTACAATATGTATTTTTGTTCAGTGGATAATTTATTTTTTCCCAATGATAACTAATATTGTCAGACATAATTTTCAATTTTATATTGATTTAAGTAGTTTGTATCTATTAATTGATTGCTTTGTTTTTAATTACACATATGTTTTACATAATCAATGTACTTTAATTGTTTATATGGAATATGTGTCAAGGCTATGTGTCACAGTCTATAAGAACATGCGGTATATATCAATGTATTAATTATCTACCACAATAATATGTGTCTTAAAGGCTGTTTCATGAATAATGTTTTTGATTTTTAATTGGTTCTTGTAAAGCTTACTCATTTGTAAGTGCAAGGCTTTCTCTCTTCTACTGCATGTGATTATTTCAGGTGATATTCTATTTCCCTGGACATCAGGGCATTGCCGTGAGGTTTCACTCTTTGCTATTGCAAAGTGCCACTCCAGTTGCTGCACATATATTATGGTTAGGACGCTCATCTATTCCTCCAAGCTTGCTGCCAGGCTAAAAAAGTCCATGTCATATTGAAATGAAATCATGAAAAACAGCCCCTTAAAGGAAAACTGAAGTCGCCATATGCAGTCTGCACCATGAGTTAGAATGTGGAAAAGTTGCTTTTTTAAAACTTCGATCTGAAACCGTAATTCTTTTTAAAATAATAAATAAAAAATATTAAATCAGTTAGCACATGTTCATTATTACTGTCAAACACAAATTAATCCTTATTTTTTTTAGAAAGTACCTAGTCCCACTTAGAATTGAATCCTGTTTAGAATGCTTGTGAAAGTGTGTTGTATAACTGTAATCTGAAAAAAACTGTAAAACAAAATGCTCAATTGCATATCTATGAAACTACATACATGTAAACGAAGATATAATTTAGAACAAAATAAAAAAAATATAAATATATTTTTAAAAAAGAACAATAGCAAAGAAAGGAATCAAACCTAAGACTGCAATTTACCACTAGGCTAAACATCAACATGTACATCAATAGTTGAAAAAGGGCAATATGGGCCCCATTTGAATCAGAAATGTATCTGCGCAAAAAGACTCACTTGCAAACTTTGGAAGCTTTTATTTTTCTAAGCCATGTATCGATGTTCAACTAGCCATATCTAGCCAGCATCCTCATTATATGTAAACTAGCGACTTGCCCGTCAAAAATGACGGGGCAATACAATTTGAAGCCATGGCAATGCTGTTTGCCACACAATGTAAAGCTTTTACTACTCTGAGGTCCTTCAAGTTCCTTGCTTTGCAACGATCATGTTCTGTGCTCATGGAAAAGACAGATATATAAGTACAGTAAATATAAAATTTCTTTAGTGCACTGTAAATTAGAAAATGTTTTCAGGTCTCAGAGCATCATAAAGTGATTTAACTATGTAACTGTTTTGACAGTGCTATCGCTAGCAGCCAGTGAGCAGTAATCCAGATATATATACTGTAACTGCAGTATAAAATTCCAAAATTGTAGTGCAGTGGAATTTTTATTTTCCATTATTAATTAATACTTATTAAATTAATGTACGTTAATAATTAATTCTGAATGAACAAATGTATTAGGAAGTGCAAAGCATTAATGTATTCATAAAGTAACGGCAGTGTAAAATATGCTATTTAGCATTTATTTATTTTTTATATATATTTATTTTTAATAATAATTAATGAATTAATTTTTCAATAAATTAATATACTTTACATATTTCTAATTGATATATCCAGCAATCAATATCCTGAAGAGCTAACAATCTCTTTTGGCTTTCCTGCAGCATACAATGTACAGTTGGACTGTTGCTGACCTGAGGCGTATGTGTCAGCAATGTGCCAATTGTATAAAAAGGCTGCGTGCGCGAGGGCAAACCATTGGTTTAGTTAGGTAAAGCATCATTTTATATTCGTAATGTTATTAGTTGCAAGTTAGTGTTGTAAAATGGCGGCGATTGTCTATGTGTTACACGGCTCACAAGCATTTTTCGTCCTTTCTAATAGTGCATTTTGTACTTCGTACGTTCCTGTGTAAAAGTTGTACCCTTTTTGACGGTGTTTTGCGCGGTTCCGGGTCATGAAGCCTCGTTTACATTTTTTTCGTCTGGCATTTTTTTCTCCGCTTAGCCAATTTTCTTGCAAACTGCAAATTCGGCTTAATTTTGCGTGCAACCTCACTCCCAAACTGTCTGTCCCCCCGTTCTGTGTGTGATATTTTTTTCATTTCAATGCCTCAACTGCACGACTCGCAGGCGATGAGTGCATTCGGCGCTCATCGCCTAAGTGCTCAGAGTTTCAATGCCTCAACTGCTTGCCTCGCTATGCGAGGCTCACAGCCAATGAGCGCCTTCAAAGCTTATCAGCTAAGTGCTTCGAAGCTCGGAAGACTTCTGTGCTTCAACTGCCCTTTGGGCACCAAACGGCTCGCCTCGATATGCGAGGCTCGCAAGCATGACGACGATTCGCAGTTTGACAACCAATTTATGTGATCCATGTTCTATCTGTTAGAAAAAAGGCTTTGCATAGTATGCATGGCGGCTAGATTATGTGATGTGGCAAATTAGCCAGTCTGCATTGTTTGCTGAATTTTAAGGCCCAATTGGAAAGTGAACAAAAATTAATTGACAGGTACGGTTCATAAAAGAGCCTGTTTCCTGCCCAAACTCTGAAAGTGCTGTTATCTTTACAAGTGAACACGCAGGTCTAGGAGTTGGTGGGTGTCACAACCGGCTTCTTCAATGGGGCTTGACAAGAACCTATTTCAAGCCTACCCCAGCATGACCGTGCAGTTCTTACTACCTTTGAATGACACTTACACCTAAATTCAGACACCACTGTATACCTTTATTAATTGGCACATTCTATACAAGTTTCTGGCACACAGGCTGACCAATCAGTAAGCCCCATTCCTAAATAATAGGCTGCCCTTTGTTTACTGGGAAAATCCTGAACCTCTGATAAAATCAGATCTTTTAATCTCATCCGGGTGATTATATTAACTTTAAACAATTGTTCTAACCACTCAGACTATCTGTTTATCTGCTCAAGGTCCCTGTGAGGCCGGGAAAGTCTTCACCAGATAACAACACTGTACATAATAGGCCTTAATCTTATTTAGGTGTGGGCTGATGCAATAGCCTGCAGAAAAGTGAAAATGTTATGCAGAGCATAAACCAAGATACATACTGTATAACAGTGTAATCATATTTCAACCATAAGCAATAAAAATACATAACTTTAACCATAAACAGGATAACTTATTCCCAGTCCAGACCCAAGCCATAGCCCAAAACAGTCCAGTCAGGCCCTGGGCATGACAGTGGGTTATCAAAGTGTGTAGGAAAGATTGGTGAGTTTGTTTTTCAGAGTAGATAGGAGGTTATGTTTGTTATGATTATTTCTTATTTTACTGTACACATAAATTACATATAATGCATAGTTTACGGATAACACATGATTCACTTACATATAAAGTAATACAACTATACATAGCTATAAATTTGAAGGTGGCCACATTTCATAAACCCCCCCCTTACTATATCACATACAAAAATGAGGCTACATGACCCCTAAAGCTGCAAAACACTGCCAAGCACATACGACTTTTACAAAAACCCGTACGAGGTACACCCTACACTATTAGCAAGGACGCTAAATCATCCACACCCGTCTACCACATACACAATAGCCATCATTTTACAACACTTATGTAAAGAATGCGGAAGTACACAGCTACACAAACGGTTTCCCCTCGCGCACACGCAGCCTATTTACACTACACACTGCACACATTGCTGACACACCTCAGCTCAACAACACTGCAAATCTACATTGTATGCTGCAGGAACATCAAAACAGATTGTTAGCTCTTCAGCACATTGCTTCCTGCATATATTAATTACAAATAGGTAAAGTATATTCATTTATCCTTTAATTAATTAATTAATTAATTATCATGAAAAAAATATATACATATACACAAAAAAAAACACCACAGTATCGAAATAAACGAGAAAGCCATTCCCCGAGTGCCTCACAAGGAGCGCCAACGGTGCTCATAGGACACAAACTACACCAGGGGAGAGGCTTGCAATAAGCGCAAAAAGGAGATCAGCGCAGACCTTACAATGAGAGCAAAAGTGCCTCTGATAATAAAAAATACAACAACCGAGAGGCTCGCAATGAGCGCCAAGGGGCGCTCATTTTGAGCCACGCGATTAGCGCCAAAGACGCTCAGCGCAAGGCTCACAATGAGCGCCGAAGGATCTCAGACGACCAACATACTTACTGTCTGTGGCAAACAGCATTACCTGCCTTACAATTTTATTTCCCCGTCATTTTTGACGGGCAAGTCGCTAGTATATATATATATACTAGCGACTTGCCCGTCAAAAAATGACGGCAATGTGATGTATATGTTTGTCAAGTTGTTTAGTTATTAACATATATTTTTGACCCTTGTAAGTATTTTAATATGAACGTGTATTTTTGTAGAATGTTGATGTAATGGTTTTTTTAAATGTAATTAGTATCTGAAGAATTGTTAACTTTAATATACATTGAATGAATAGGAAAGCAAAAAGTAAAAACCCTTCTTTAAACGTCGCAAATTTTAACATGAAGTTTAAACTATATGTAAGCAATAACCATCAAAGTATATATTTTTAAACTTGAACTTTATTTTTTATGTAAGTTTAGAAGTTAACAAAACATTGGTATAATTTTGAACATTATAAACAGGAACATAGTGAATACATTTTGTAACCTAATTTTTTATTAAAAGTATTAACATTTGAATGTAAAAACAATTGACATTTAAATTAATCAGTATTAAAATTCAATTTCTATCACAATAATTGTTAACTTGAATATACATTGAATGTAGAGGAAGGCATACAGTAAAACTCTTCTTAAAACGTACGTAATTAAAGTAATTTATTACTGAGCACATAAACTGGCGATAAACATTAATGTAGGTAGTAATCTTAAGATAACAGACAATATTTACATTGTGACTTAAAAGGTGCTTGACCTCTTAACATCCACTTTGTAATCTGTTGAATGAAATAACTTGAAAATATATTTTTTAAACTTGTAACATTAGAAACATTAACATAGTGACTTAACATTTTAACATAATTTTTACTAACAATGCAAGGCAAGTATTTTGTGAGGCAAATCATTCATAAACATGACTTCCATTAATTATGACTGAATTAAACAACCAATTGTTATGTATTTTGCAATGCTTTAAAAAAATCTTGGCATCTTTAATTTGTATCCTTCAAAGTTATAGTACTTCATAGTAGACAATGTTTTTAGTAAAAATACGTCCATCTTCTAATAAATCACCTTGACTTTCATTGTTTTCAATGTAAACTTTAATAGCCTGTGGATTTTTGCACCGTGACAACGCAACGTACAATTGACCATGTGCAAAAACTGGTTCTTCCAAGAAAATACCCACAGATTTGAAAGTTTGACCTTGTGATTTATTAATGGTTATGGCAAATGCCATAATAATGGGAAATTGTCTTCTTTGAAGTATAAAAGGGAGACTACTTTCACTTGGTGCTAAATCTATTCTTGGTATGAAAACTCTCTCTCCTTTATGGGTCCCAGTTAAAATTTCAGCATCTATAAAATGGTCCTTTAATTGTTGAACAATTAATCTTGTGCCATTGCATAGGCCTTTTTTGGGGTTCATATTTCGCAGTAACATGATAATTGCACCTTTCTTTAGCTGCAAAATATGTGGTGGCATTCCAGAAGGAGTTAAAGAGTTTATGAATTCAGTCGAAAAGTTAGCCTGACTTTCATTGTCATCAGCAAGTACAGAATCAGCACTGTGATAATTTCTTTGTGGTGCATAAATTTTTTTTAAGATTTCATTATTGAGGATTAATGCATCTTTATTTTTACACGTCAGTATGACTTGGTTGGCAAGCTCGGAATATTCTTCGTTATTTATGCTCCCTTCAAATATAGCCGATATAATATCTTGTTGACAAATCATATGAGGTGGGATCTCTACAGTGTCATCAGGTAAATGTAGTATTTTTTCTGTTCTGCCTTCTCCAATTTTAATAAGCCAATCATTGAAATCAGTTTGGCCTTCTGATCTCATATTTTGTTGCAGTTGAAGATGGGTAAAATGTTTCCATACTATACTTGACTTTATACAGGTTTCGATAATGTCAGTTCGATTTCCATGTACAATGACAGGTAATGTTTGTCTGAAATCGCCACCCAACAACATTACCTTTCCACCAAATGGAAAAGTATTCTCCATGACTTCACGAAGCAAACGGTCAATACATTGGAGGGCATAGCATGACATCATTGTGGCCTCATCTATTATAATTAATTTACATTTCTTCAATTTCTTTGCTTGTAAGGATGTCATGCGAATATCTGACACAGAATTTTCTAAAATAGGCACTGGCAGTTTAAATCCACTATGAACAGTTCTTCCACCTTCTAATAAAAGTGCAGCAATTCCAGTAGTGGCAAACGCCATTGCTATTTTTCCTTGTGCTCGTACTGAACTCATTAATAAATTGTACAAATATGTTTTTCCTGATCCGCCAGGTCCATCAAGATAGAAATAACGCTCTGTCACCATGTCATCATCTATAGCATTTTTAATGGCATGAAATGCTTGCAATTGTAGTGTATTTAAAGTTGCAAGTCTTTCTTCTGTTCTTTCTGCTTGTAGTTGAATGTCATAGTCTTCAAAGTTAATGTCATCTATAAGACCTGGATCAGGCAAATTAAAACTTGCACAACTTAATCCATGAGTTAAAAAGACTTCTTGGATTTCCATTAACGCTTTTAAGTGTGCAATGGGTTCATTGTATCGTCGCATAAAGTCTTCAGCCATATATACAAATAAAAGCAAATTGTTCTCTCATCTGTCGTGGCATTTGACATTGTGCTGCTTCTTCTAAACATCTTTCCCACTCTGTATCATCAGCGAGTAAGTTTCTATGTCTTGCAGCTAAATGGAAGGATTCATATACAATGTCATTAACAGTTCTTAAGTGTTCAAAACTTTGTGCTCCAGGAACATTTAAAAGTAATATCCGTAAGCAAAAACGTTCCACATCTCTTGGACTGACTGTGTAAATTCTTGGAATAATTTTATTGCCTCTGGTTTTTCTTGGTCTCCATAATCCATTCACAAAAACATAGTGATATGGAATTTCAATATATAAGTATTGTGTTGCTTCAGCATCAGTGGAATTTAATGCAAACCATGCAGTTAGTGTAGTGTGACGATCTTCACTTTGGGCCAATGCATTCATTTCATTTCCAGCATGGAAATAGACTAAATGTCGTTGTGGCAAATGTACTGCTAACCTATATACTGCATGTGATCTATCATGCATTTCAAATTTTAAAAGCCGCCACATAGCTTCTGGCGCACTGACATAGCGAGCATCTACATGAGATGCAAGTTCATCATGTACTAACTCACTACTTTCAGGGTTGTCTGCACTTTTGACGACTACAGTAGCTGCATCGTAACCTTTTTAAATATATTTGTAGACATATTTAATGGATTTGATGGAAGTGCAGGCTTCTACGTTGATGTGGGCGTTGTACTTCATGAGTAAATGTGGATTGTAGGGTACTACATATCTATTGTCCACTTTTTTTCCACGAATAATGGCACTATCTCCTTCTCTTCTTTTATAAAGTGGATATCCATCACAATTGGCATAGGTTTTGTCTCTATAATCTTTTGGAAATTCTTTGGAACATTTATTATTTTCCATACATGGTGATTGTGGATTAAGGTCACCACAGGGTCCATGAATCATGCGATGAGTAACAATCTCATATAGTCTACCATATAGTTCTGGATCTGGTAGTTCAGCAACAATGACTGCATCCACTTTGTCTGAAGTATCTAATTTATCTTTTTCTTGAAGTATTATTAGAAGATGTGCATGTGGAAGGCCTCTTTTTTGAAATTCAATGGTATATACATAAGCAAGACATTTGCCAAATAACTGATTTATAGTGAAGTCACGTATTAATTCATTTAATTTAATCTTAAAAACTCTGGCTACTAAATCTGGTCGATCTGAAGCAGTTTGTCCAAGAAGTAGATTTAGTGTAATTTCTGGCCATTGTGGATTACATGTAAATGTCACAAATAGATCGGGTTTGCCAAATTTTGTCACAATAGCCATAGCATCATTGTATCTTTCTCTCATATTCCGAGGAGATCCTTGAAAGGAAGATGGTAAAATGATGGCTTTGCCAGCTGTCATGTCTCTGCTTGTAGCCACGTCAGCAACATAGTCCATGAGTCCAGAATATTGTTCTACACGGAGTTTATCTTGTTGATATTTGATAAAGTTTAAATTATTTGCCTCAACTTGCAAATAGGAATCAATAATCCATTGTTGTGTTAGTTTCCCACCACATAAAATTGGATTAAATACATTGCGAATGGCAATTTGAGCTACTTTAAATTCAAGCATAGAAACATTATTTCGGATTCTGGCTTTAGCATTTGGGTAACTGGGAAGAGTTAATTTTGGTTGCCAACCTGCTTCTCCGTGTGGGAAAAAGATGGGATATGTCATTGGATCTAAATTTGGACTTAAGATACTCATATTAATAAACGGTTGGTCCTCATTTCTAGGATATATTCGAATGTCTCTTTGAAATGGTGGTTCTCCTTCATCATTCTGAAACACCATTGCAACCTCATTTGTTGTTGGCAAGTTATAACGACGTTAATCAGTATGTCTGTCTCTTTTAAGCACCATATTAACCTTCGGCATTGGTAATTGATGTGTTTGTGAATGAAGTAGTTGTTCATTTTCTACTTCTGCCAATTTTTTATAAGCTTTACTGTAGGGATTGTTGTCCATAATGTTATTTAGCTCTATGAAAACAGTGGGTAAGCATTTTTTATTATCTTCCATCTGCATACGTTGGTCAACAGCTTCCATTGTATCTAGGACATATAGTTGAGCGAATTTTCTTTTATTTCCTTCCTCTGGATGTAAATGGGAAGTGCGATGATAAATTTGTCCTTGGACTTTAAAACAGTAAGGACCATGTCCTGGTACATTAGCAGCTAATGTTGCCCCCATGGATGCAAAGGATATGGCACTATTGTAGGATCTTATGTTTGTCTTAAAATTTTTGTAGTTTGGAAAAGTAGGTTCAGTCATAATATTTTGTAAATAAATTGGAAATTCTTTCCTTTCTGGAAGTTTGAACTTGCCTTTTTGACAACAACTAATAAATTGTCCATCTCTGGGTCTCTCCTGTTTAAAATAATAAGCCTCACAAAACTGACATTGAGTAGTCATGTCCCCACAACTATGAACCTCTACTGCTAAAGACTTGAGTAGAGGACAATTTGCAAAGCATATAGGATTTTGACTTTCATATTCATCAGGTGAAATGTCATATAATGTTTCAACAACAGGTTCTAAATGTTTTTTTTTTTTTCGTTGCTTTTTTTGGTATATGTTGTATTGTTTGAGGTAAAATGTCATGTAATGTTTCATGAAACGGTTCTAAATGCTTTGTTTTCTTTGTTGCTTTTTTGGTATCTCTTGTATTTTTTCTGGTAAAATGTCATCTGATGTTTGAGCAACAGGTTGTAAATGCTTTATTTTCTTTGTTGTTTTTTTTTACATATCTTTAATTTCTGCAAGTGACAGTCTTTTGCTTGCAATTCTTTTGCGTTCTTTTTCTCGTCGAATTTCCTTCTTCTCCGGTGTCTGCTGGCTGTCTGCTCTCTGTCGTCGTTCTCTAGCTTGGCGTCTTTTCTTTTCTTGTTTACTCTCGTTATCAGCCATGTTAATCTGTAAAAATAAAATAATGTACCATTAGTTTATTTTGAGATGTTAAGTTGTTTTTCATGACAAATAGTTATCAATAGTGTGTTAACATTTTATACTTAATTAATTTCAATGCGGTCAATTGAATAAAAGTCTAAATAAGGCCATCAGATAATTATTTAAAGACATTTTTATTTATTAAACATGTATCCAAAAGCAAGTGTTTCAGTAACTAAAAAGGTATTTTCAAAAAGATGTTATGTCCTTATTTACAGCACTATTCAATTTGTCAAATGGCAATTAAATTAGGGTTTAGGACTGGAATGTTACAATGACAAATTGTATAGATTCTGTGTTTTTAGACTTTTTTGGACTATGCCAATTTATTTTTTAAGTTTACATTGAAGTTTGTATTTAGTGTTAAAGATTATTGGCCCTAAAAGACAAATAAGAGATAGATGATAGATATTACTTTTTATACTGTACCTTGGTTGAAGTTTGATTTCAAGCAAAATTCTTTGTTGGTCCTGTGTTGAAAGCCTTCGTCCGATGGTCTGGTCCTGTGTTGAAAGTCCTCGTCCGATGGTGTAGTCCTCTGTTGAAAGTCCTCGTCCTCTGGTGTGGTCCTCAGTTCCAACTCCTGTTCCGATGTTCTTGACGCAGTATCTGTTATAAAATAAAAATGAAAATGTTATGTTATTTGAATGTCTTTGTATTAATGAAAAAATGGCATTATTTCTGTGTTTTTCTACAATCCTTTTTGGTGCGCCACAATTTTGGTATGCTTCTGTAGGCTATTTTCTAAGGCTTATAGGTGGTTAAACATTAAAGAAGAATATTAATTAATTTTTCTCTTTTTTTACTTGTTATACTGTACCTTGGTTGAAGTTTGATTTGAAGCAGAATCTTTGTTGGTCCTGTGTTGAAAGCCTTCGTCTGATGGTCTGGTCCTGTGTTGAAAGTCCTCGTCCAATCGTCTGGTCCTCTGTTGAAAGTCCTCGTCCGATGGTGTAGTCCTCTGTTGAAAGTCCTCGTCCAATGGTCTGGTCCTCTGTTGAAAGTCCTCGTCCGCTGGTGTGGTCCTCAGTTGAAACTCCTGTTCCGATGTTCTTGACGCAGTATCTGATATAAAATAAAAATGAAAATGTAATTTTATTTGAATGTATTTGTATGAACTAAAAAATGACATTATTTCTTTGTTTTTCTACAATCCCGTTTGGTGTCCACCACTTTTGGTATGCTTATTTAGGCCTTTTTCTAAGGCTTATAGATTGTTAAACATAAAATAAGTATCTAAATGTACTTTGGTATGTGTTTGTGTGAGTTTTCATACAATCCTGTTTGGTGCGCACCACTGTTGGTATGCTTATTTAGGCTTCTTTCTAAGGCTTATAGGTTGTTAAACATAAAATAAGAATGTAAATGTAGTTTGCTATGTGTTTGTGTGAGTTTTCATACAATCCTGTTTGGTGCGCACCACTGTTGGTATGCTTATTAATGTTGTTTTGTAATGCTTATAGGTTGTTAAACATAAAATAAGAATGTAAATGTAGTTTGCTATGTGTTTGTGTGAGTTTTCATACAATCCTGTTTGATGCGCACCGCTGATGGTATGCTTATTAATGTTGTTTTGTAATGCTAATAGGTTGTTAAACATAAAATAAGAATCTAAATGTAGTTTGCTATGTGTTTGTGTGAGTTTTCATACAATCCTGTTTGGTGCGCACCACTGTTGGTATGCTTATTTAGGCTTCTTTCTAAGGCTTATAGGTTGTTAAACATTAAATAAGAATCTAAATGTAGTTTGCTATGTGTTTGTGTGAGTTTTCATACAATCCTGTTTGATGCGCACCACTGTTGGTATGCTTATTAATGTAGTTTTGTAATGCTAATAGGTTGTTAAACATAAAATAAGAATCTAAATGTAGTTTGCTATGTGTTTGTGTGAGTTTTCATACAATCCTGTTTGGTGGGCACCAATGTTGGTATGCTTATTTAGGCTTCTTTCTAAGGCTTATAGGTTGTTAAACATTAAAATAAGAATTTAAATGTAGTTTGCTATGTGTTTGTGTGAGTTTTCGTACAATCCTGTTTGATGGGCACCACTTTTGTTATACTTATGTAGTGTTTTTTCTAATGGTTATAGGTTGTTAAACAAAAAGAATATAAATTTAGTTTGCTATGTGTTTGTTACAATCCTGTTTTGTGTGTACCAGTTTGTGTGTACCATATGTTGCATACTTTGGCCCTCATTCAATTGCAGTTTGGCCAATTCAATAGGGTTCTAAATGTGCTTATTTGGAGCCCTATTGAATTGTCCAAAATATCAATTGAATGAGGGCCTTTGTTTGCTGGATTTGTTATATTGTGAGGGCCTCATTGAATTTGGTTTTTCAATAGGGCTCTATATAAGCACAGAGCATATTTTTGAACAGAAGTTTTTAGTTAAATTGAGCCAAATGTGCTTATATAGAGCCCTATTCAAATGGGCAAATCACATTTGAATGAGGCCCTCGGCCATTAAACATATTTAGGTCCTGAATCAATTGCGTTGTGACCAATTGAATAGGGCTCTATATAAGCACATAAAATATTTTTTGACAGAAGTTTTTAGTTAGTGAAGACCTTGATTGTGGTTAGAAGTTCAGTAACTAAAAATGTCTGTCTAAAAAATCTATTATGTGCTTATATAAAGCCCTATTCAATTAGCCAACTCACAATTGAATAAGGCTCATGGTTCGGTTCTTTTTTATACTTAATACTGTACCTTGATTCAAGTGTGGAATGACAGAGGGTCCCCTCCTGCCAATCTTAATCCGCCGGTCTTCTTGTAGTGTCTGTTTGAAAAATAAAGTGAAATAGTGAATTATAGAATTTTTTATTTGTATTTAAGAAACCATGGCCTTTTCAGCATTTAAAGTATTTTTGTATCTTACCTCTTCTTCTTTGTTGGTGTTCTTTAAAAGGGATTGTGCTTCACAGTGCACGGTGCAAATTGTTGAGAGACGCTGTTGATGCAGAGTCTGTTTGAATATTAAAAAAAGTAGAAAGATTGAGTTTTAGGTGATCTATTAAATTGCAGTAAATTAATTTCATTGAAATATACTTCTGTAATTAATTTGAATGAACATTATTTTTTGGTGGGGTCTACACACATATGTCACATACATGAAGCACATTTCCATAGTTGAAAGTAATTTTTTTGTGTGCGTGTGACATATCAGTATACATGAATCATATTTTAATTGTTAAATTAACCTTATTTTTATTTTTGGCCAACATACATAAATGTGTGTGTGACATGTGACTATAGATGATACACATATATGTGCGTGTCACATATCAGTATACATGACTCATATTTTAATAGTATTTTAATAGTCCCAACTTATTTTTTTCTAATGTAATTTAAATGTAGTTGTTTAATTAGTTTGTTGCAGGGGCAATACACATAAATGTGCATGTGACATGTCACTATACATTATACACATAAATGTGCGTGTCACTTGTCAGTATACATTATACGCATAAATGTGCATGTGACATGTCACTATACATTATACACATAAATGTGTGTGTCACATGTCACTATACATTATACGCATATATGTGCGTGTCACATGTCAGTATACATTATACGCATATATGTGCGTGTCAGTATACATAAATCTCTTTGTCTTCTTTAATTTTTTTTTTTGATGTCCTGTCTTGATAATAAAATAAGTAATATATTATAGCTTACCTCTCAGTTGTAATTTGCACAATGTAAAGTAGTAAATTAGGAAAGAATTATCTTCTCAAGTTTTAGCAGCAGTTATCTCAGAAGTCACTCTGTTCATCACCTGAGGAGAAATGTATTTTTCTCTGTGAAATAGACAGTATTTATAAACTTGTAGAACATTCTGGAAAGTTAGACCGTTAGAACGCAATACGCATGCGCTATTTGCGTTCCAGCTTACAATTTGCGTTCCATCCGCCATTTTGTGCGTAGTAGTGGTTAAAATGGTGTTTAATATGAGTGTGATCCGTTCTGCATAGTATGTGTTTCATTATTGCGAGTAAGTGTAGTGTAGTTACGTCTGGAGCCTCGTTTTCATTTTGTTCGGCGGCCATTTTTTCTCTCGCTTAGCCGATTTTCGGTCGTTTAAACTCTTTGTTTTGACTTAAATGGACCTGTAAATGAACTTTTGGAGGTGCCGGATGCCCCCCCGTGCTGTAAGTAAGCTTTTTATGTGTTTGTTGTGTTTATTTCTTGTGTTTGTGATGTTTTGATGCGCGGTGGTTGGAATGGGTCTTTCGCGGCCGTATTTTTTTCCGATGCGGCCGTATTTTGTTGCGATGTTGCCGTATTTTTTTGCGATATACGCAGTTAGCTTTTACGTGTACGACGCAGTGTATTTGTTTCTAAGTCGTGCGTATGTGTGTTAAGAGCGTGTGAAGGGCCTTTTTTACTGTTTTTTTGTTAAGTCTTGCGTCTGTGTGTCTGGGTGTAAGCGGGTGTGAGGCGACTTTGAGTTTTTTTTTGTTATGAAGTTGTGTGTGTGTGTATGTGTGTTAACACAGCCGATGTTGGGATGCTCCCACCACCGCAAATGCGGACCCTCGCTTCGCGAGGATCCGCATTTGCGGGGACGTTGTTGGGTTTTTGTTGGCTGGGCGGTTGGGTTTATTCTGTTAAAAAGTCGTGTGTGTGTATGTGTGTGTTAACACAGCCGACGTTGAGCCTCCACCACCGCAAATGCGGGCCCTCGCTTCGCGAGGACCCGCATTTGCGGGGAACTGCGTCCCTCGCTTCGCGAGGGACGCAGTTCTTGCGGGCTCGCTACGCGAGCCCGCAAACGTGAGCAACGACTCGTACGCTCACAACTATATATGTGATATATATATATATATATATATATATATATATATACTAGCGACTTGCTCGTCAAAAAATGACGGCAATGAGATGTGTATGTTTGGAAAGTTGTTTAGTTATTAATATACATATTTGACACTTGTAAGTATTGTGATATTAAACATGTTTAGTTTTGTAAAATGTTCTCTTGGTGAACAATAAGTCTTATAGCATTTTGTATTAAAAGTATTAACATTTGAATGTAAGAATAGTTGAACTTTAAATTAATCAGTATTGTAAACTTGAGGTAATGGTTTTTTAACATGCAATTTGTATCTGAAGAATTGTTAACTTCAATATACATTGAATCCAGAAGAAGGCAAACAGTAAAAACCCTTGTTGAAACATACCCAATTTTAACATGAACTTTGTAATATATCTAAGTAAGAACCTTGAAAGTATATTTTTTTAAACTTGAACTTTATTATCTGTGTAACTTTGGAACTTGAAAAAACATTTTTTGAACTTGGAACATTATAAACAGTAACATAGTGAATGAATTTTTTAACATCATTTTGTATTAAAAGTATTAACAGTTGAATGTAAAAACAGTTGAACTTTAAACTAATCAGTATTGTAAACTTGAGGTAATGGTTTTTTAACATGCAATTTCTATCTGAAGAATTGTTAACTTCAATATACATTTAATCCAGAGGAAGACAAACAGTAAAAACCCTCCTTGAAATGTACCCAATTTTAACATGAACTTTGTAATATATTTAAGTAAGAAACTTGACATAATATTTTTTGAAACTTGAACTTTATTATCTGTGTAACTAAGGAACTTGAAAAAACATTTTCCAACTTGGAACATTATAAACAGTAACATAGTGAATTAATATTTTAACATAATTTTGTATTAAAAGTATTAACATTTGAATGTAAAAACAGTTGAACTTTAAACTAATCAGTATTGTAAACTTGAGGCAATGGTTTTTTAACATGCAATTTCTATCTGAATAATTGTTAACTTCAATATACATTGCATGCAGAGGAAGGCAAACAGTAAAAACGCTCCTTGAAACGGACCCAATTAAATGAATTCCTTCCTGAGCCCATGAACTGGCGATAAACATTAATCCAGGGAGTAATGTTAACATAACAGACAATATTTACATTGTGACTTAAAACGTGGTTGAGCTCTTAACATAAACTTTGTAGCATGTTGAAGTAAAGAACTTGAAAGTATATTTTTTTAAACTTGAACTTTCTTATCAGTCACATAGTAACATAGTTAATTAACATTTTAACATAATTTGTAAAAATAATGCAAGGCAAGTGTTTTGTGAGGCGAATCATCCATAAACAGTACTTCCATTAATTATGACTGAATTGTTTATTGTTTTGTATTTTTCAATGCTTTTAAATTTGTTTTGCATGGGTTTTATTTCTTTAATGAAAAGTTATAGTACTTCATAGACGACAATGTTTTTAGTAAAAATATGCCCATCTTCTTTTCTATGTAAAGTTTAATAGCCTGTGGATTTCTGCACCGTGATAACGCAAAGTACAATTGACCATGTGCAAATACTGATTCTTCCAAGAAAATACTCACAGATTTGAACGTTTGACCTTGTGATTTATTAATGGTCATGGCAAATGCCATAATAATGGGAAATTGTCTACTTTGGCGTATAAAAGGGAGACTACTTTCACTTGATGCTAAATCTATTCTTGGTATGAAAACTCTCTCTCCTTTATGGGTACCAGTTAAAATTTCAGCATCTATAAAATGGTCCTTTAATTGTTGAACAATTAATCTTGTCCCATTGCATAGGCCTTTTTTGGGGTACATATTTCGCAGTAACATGACAATTGCACCTTTCTTTAGCTGCAAAATATGTGGTGGCATTCCAGAAGGAGTTAGTGAGTTTATGAATTCAGTAGAAAAGTTAGCCTGACTTTCATTGTCATCAGCAAGTACAGAATCAGCACTGTGATAATTTCTTTGTGGTGCATTAATTTTTTTAAAGATTTCATTATTGAGGATTAATGCATCCTTATTTTTACACGTTAGTATGACTTGGTTGGCAAGCTCAGAATATTCCTGATTATTTATGCTACCTTCAAATATAGCCAATATAATATCTTGGTGACAAATCATATGAGGTGGGATCTGCACAGTGTCGTCAGGTAAATGTGGTATTTTTTCTGTTCTGCCTTCTCCAATTTTAATAAGCCAATCATTGAAATCAGTTTGGCCTTCTGATCTCATGTTTTGTTGCAGTTGAAGATGGGTAAAATGTTTCCATAGTGTGCTTGACTTTATACAGGTTTCGATAATGTCAGTTTGATTTCCATGTACAACGACAGGTATGTTTGTCTAAAATCGCCACCTTACAACATTACCTTTCCACCAAATGAAAAAGTATTATCCATGACTTCACGAAGCAAACGGTCAATACATTGGAGGGCATAGCATGACATCATTGTGGCCTCATCTATTATAATTAATTTACATTTTTTCAATTTCTTTGCTTGTAATGATGTCATGCGAATATCTGACACAGAAGTTTCTAAAATAGGCACTGGCAGTTTAAAGCCACTATGTACAGTTCTTCCACCTTCTAACAAAAGTGCAGCAATTCCAGTAGTGGCAAACACCATTGCTATTTGACCTTGTGCTCGTACAGAACGCATTAATAAATTATTTAGATACGTTTTTCCTGATCTGCCAGGTCCATCAAGATAGAAATAACGCTCTGTCACCATGTCATCATCTATTGCATTTGTAATGGCATTAAATGCTTGCAATTGTAACGTATTTAAAGTTGCAAGTCTTTCTTCTGTTCTTTCTACTTGTAGTTTAATGTCATAGTCTTCAAAGTTTATGTCATCTATAAGACCTGGATCAGGCAAATTAAAACTTGCACAACTTAATCCATGAGTTAAAAATACTTCTTGGATTTCCATTAACACTTTTAAGTATGCAATCGGTTCATTGTATCGTCGCATAAAGTCTTCAGCCATATTACTTTTAAATGTCTCCCACAAAGCTAATGCATTTGGAGCATTTGAGAAGATACAAATAAATGCAAATTGTTCTCTCATCTGCCGTGGCATTTGACATTGTGCTGCTTCTTCTAAACATCTTTCCCATTCTGTATCATCAGCTAGTAAGTTTCTATGTCTTGCAGCTAAATGGAAGGATTCATATACTATGGGCCTCATTCTATTAGCGGCCGTAAATCGGCCGTAAGGCTGCGATTCCTTGCGGGGGTTCAGTTAACTCGCGATTCTATTATACGGCCCCGCAAGGATCTCCTTTTACGGCCGGCCGCATATCTTGGAACCGGCCCTATTCTCAGAAATATAAAAACTCAAAAATAAATTCAAGCCTGCACTGTACAGCTCTGTAAATGCTAGGGATCATATTGGGGGACATGAGGATTAAAAGTAACCCACTCTCAAGCTTGCACATCTGCCCAAACCCGAGTTCAAATTAACTGTTTATTTTCCGGCTGCGGCGTGGGTGTGTCTGAAGTGCTCCAAGCACTCTGGACTTTTTACATGGATATTTTACGGATATTAAAAATAAAATATTTTACGCATTTGAGTACAGGATAATTATGTGCTATTTTTTCTAACACCTAAAATCCCTTTATAGTCTTCGCAAAGTGCAGGATGGCTTTATTTGAGCTATTTTATGTGCTCAATTGGTGCTAGCGAGACCTCTTTCCTGCAAGTAAGCTGCGGCTCGCTTTTAGCCTTGCAGAGAGGTTTCCCGGAGCAATTGAATTGCAAAACTCTTGCGGCCGTTTTAGATCAAAGGCTTTCCTCTGGCGCGAGCGGCCGCAAGAGATAGCAAGGCACCGGCCGCAAGCCTGCCGGAGCCTCCGGCCGTAAGGGAATAGAATAGCCGAATAGCTTGCGGCCGGTCCTTGCGGCCCCGCAACGGCTGCGGCCGCTAATAGAATGAGGCCCTATGTCATTAACAGTTCTTAAGTGTTCAAAACTATGTGCTCCAGGAACATTTAAAAGTAATATCCGTAAGCAAAAACGTTCAACATCTCTTGGACTGACTGTGTAAATTCTTGGGATTATTTTATTTCCTCTGCTTTTTCTCGGTCTCCATAATCGATTCACAAAAACATAGTGATATGGAATTTCAATATATAAGAATTGTGTTGCTTGTGAATCTGTGGAATTTAATTCAAACCATGCAGTTAGTGTAGTGTGACGATCTTCACTTTGGGCCAATGCATTACTTTCATTTCCAGCATGGAAATACACTAAATGTCTTTGTTGCAAATGTACTGCTAATCTGTATACTGCATGTGAGCTATCATGCATTTCAAATTTTAAAAGCTGCCACATAGCTTCTGGCGCACTGACATAGCGAGCGTCTACATGAAATGCAAGTTCATCATGTACTAACTCACTACTTTCAGGGTTGTCTGCACTTTTGACGACTACAGTAGCTGCATCATAGCCTTTGTAAATATATTTGTAGACATATTTAATGGATTTGATGGAAGTGCAGGCTTCTACATTGATGTGGGCGTTATACAGTGGATATAAAAAGTCTACACACCCCTGTTAAAAAGTCAGGTTTCTGTGCTGTAAGAAAATGAGACAAAGATAAATCATTTCAGAACTTTTTCCACCTTTAATGTGACCTATAAACTATACAACTCAATTGAAAAACAAACTGAAATCTTTTAGGTGGAGGGAAGAAAAATAAAAAATAAAAATAATGTGATTGCATAAGTCTGCACACCCTCTTATAACTGGGGATGTAGCTGTGTTCAGAATTAAGCAATCACATTCCAAATCGTGTTTTTTTAAATAGGTGTCAGCATACACCTGCCATCATTTAAAGTGCCTCTGATTAACCCCAAATAAAGTTCAGCTGCTCTAGTTGGTCTTTCCTGAAATGTTCTTAGTCGTATCCCACAGCAAAAGCTATGGTCCACAGAGAGCTTCCAAAGCATCAGAGGGATGTCATTGTTAAAAGGTATCAGTCAGGAGAAGGGTACAAATGAATTTTCAAGGCATTAGAAATACTATGGAACACAGTGAAGACAGTCATCATCAAGTGGAGAAAATATGGCACAACAGTGACATTACCAAGAACTGGAGCTCCCTCCAAAATTGATGAAAAGACAAGAAGAAAACTGGTCTGGGAGGCTATCAAGAGGCCTACAGCAACATTAAAGGAGCTGCGGGAATATCTGCCAAGTACTGGCTGTGTGGTACATGTGACAGCAATCTCCCGTATACTTCATATGTCTGGGCTATGGGGTAGAGTGGCAAGACGAAAGCCTTTTCTTGCAAAGAAAAACATTCAAGCCTGGCTACATTTTGCAAAAACACATCTGAAGTCTCCCAAAAGCATGTGGGAAAAGGTGTTATGGTCTGATGAAACCAAGGTTGAACTTTTTGGCCATAATTCCAAAAGATATGTTTGGCGCAAAAACAACACTGCACATCACACGTCTGCACTTTTGACGACTACAGTAGCTGCATCATAGCCTTTGTAAATATATTTGTAGACATATTTAATGGATTTGATGGAAGTGCAGGCTTCTACATTGATGTGGGCGTTATACAGTGGATATAAAAAGTCTACACACCCCTGTTAAAAAGTCAGGTTTCTGTGCTGTAAAAAAATGAGACAAAGATAAATCATTTCAGAACTTTTTCCACCTTTAATGTGACCTATAAACTATACAACTCAATTGAAAAACAAACTGAAATCTTTTAGGTGGAGGGAAGAAAAATAAAAAATAAAAATAATGTGATTGCATAAGTCTCCACACCCTCTTATAACTGGGGATGTAGCTGTGTTCAGAATTAAGCAATCACATTCCAAATCGTGTTTTTTTAAATAGGTGTCAGCATACACCTGCCATCATTTAAAGTGCCTCTGATTAACCCCAAATAAAGTTCAGCTGCTCTAGTTGGTCTTTCCTGAAATGTTCTTAGTCGTATCCCACAGCAAAAGCTATGGTCCACAGAGAGCTTCCAAAGCATCAGAGGGATGTCATTGTTAAAAGGTATCAGTCAGGAGAAGGGTACAAATGAATTTTCAAGGCATTAGAAATACTATGGAACACAGTGAAGACAGTCATCATCAAGTGGAGAAAATATGGCACAACAGTGACATTACCAAGAACTGGAGCTCCCTCCAAAATTGATGAAAAGACAAGAAGAAAACTGGTCTGGGAGGCTATCAAGAGGCCTACAGCAACATTAAAGGAGCTGCGGGAATATCTGCCAAGTACTGGCTGTGTGGTACATGTGACAGCAATCTCCCGTATTCTTCATATGTCTGGGCTATGGGGTAGAGTGGCAAGATGAAAGCCTTTTCTTGCAAAGAAAAACATTCAAGCCTGGCTACATTTTGCAAAAACACATCTGAAGTCTCCCAAAAGCATGTGGGAAAAGGTGTTATGGTCTGATGAAACCAAGGTTGAACTTTTTGGCCATAATTCCAAAAGATATGTTTGGCGCAAAAACAACACTGCGACATCACCAAAAGAACACCATACCCACAGTGAAGCATGGTGGTGGCAGCATCGTGCTTTTGGGCTGTTTTTCTTCAGCTGGAACTGGGGCCTTAGTTAAGATAGAAGGAATTATGAACAGTTCCAAATACTAGTCAATATTGGCACAAAACCTTCAGGCTTCTGCTAGAAAGCTGAACATGAAGAGGAACTTCATCTTTTAGCATGACAACGACCCAAAGCATACATCGAAATCAACAAAGGAATGGCTTCACCAGAAGAAGATTAAAGTTTTGGAATGGCCCAGCCAGAGCCCAGACCTGAATCCGATTGAAAATCTGTGGGGTGATCTGAAGACGGCTGTGCACAGGAGATGCTCTCGCAATCTGACAGATTTGGAGTGTTTTTGCAAAGAAGAGTGGGCAAATCTTGCCAAGTCAAAATATGCCATGCTGATAGACTCATACCCAAAAAGACTGAGTGCTGTAATAAAATCAAAAGGTGCTTCAACAGGTGCTTTCTTCTGTCTACCGAAAAGATTTCAGTTTGTTTTTCAATTGAGTTGTACAGTTTATAGGTCACATTAAAGGTGGAAAAAGTTCTGAAATTATTTATCTTTGTCTCATTTTTTTACAGCACAGAAACCTGACATTTTAACAGGGGTGTGTAGACTTTTCATATCCACTGTACTTCATGAGTAAATGTGGATTGTAGGGTACTACATATCTATTGTCAACTTTTTTTTCACGAATAATGGCACTATCTCCTTCTCTTCTTTTATAAAGTGGATAGCCATCACAATTGGCATAGGTTTTGTCTCTATAATCTTTTGGAAAATCTTTGGAACATTTATTATTTTCCATACATGGTGATTGTGGATTAAGCACACCACAGGGTCCATGAATCATGCAATGAGTAACAATCTCATATAGTCTACCATATAGTTCTGGATCTGGTGGTTCAGCAACAATGACTGCATCCACTTTGTCAGAAGTATCTAATTTATCTTTTTCTTGAAGTATTATCAGAAGATGTGCATGTGGAAGGCCACTTTTTTGAAATTCAATGGTATATACAGTGGATATAAAAAGTCTACACACCCCTGTTAAAATGTCAGGTTTCTGTGCTGTAAAAAAATGAGACAAAGATAAATCATTTCAGAACTGTTTCCACTTTTAATGTGACCTATAAACTGTACAACTCAATTGAAAAACAAACTGAAATCTTTTAGGTAGAGGGAAGAAAAAATATAAAAATAAAATAATATGGTTGCATAAGTATGCACACCCTTAAACTAACACTTTGTTGAAGCACCTTTTGATTTTATTACAGCACTCAGTCTTTTTGGGTATGAGTATACAGTATCAGCATGGCACATTTCGACTTGGCAAGATTTGCCCACTCTTCTTTGCAAAAACACTCCAAATCTGTCAGATTGCGAGGGCATTTCCTGCGCACAGCCCTCTTTAGATCACCCCACAGATTTTCAATCAGATTCAGGTCTTGGCTCTGGCTGAGCCATTCCAAAACTTTAATCTTCTTCTGGTGATGCCATTCCTTTGTTGATTTGGATGTATGCTTTGGGTCGTTGTCATGCTGAAAGATGAAGTTCCTCTTCATGTTCAGCTTTCTAGCAGAAGCCTGAAGGTTTTGTGCCAATATTGACTGGTATTTGGAACTGTTCATAATTCCCTCTATCTTAACTAAGGCCCCAGTTCCAGCTGAAGAAAAACAGCTCCAAAGCATGATGCCGCCATCACCATGCTTCACTGTGGGTATGGTGTTCTTTTGGTGATGTGCAGTGTTGTTTTTGCGCCAAACATATCTTTTGGAATTATGGCCAAAAAGTTCAACCTTGGTTTCATCAGACCATAACACCTTTTCCCACATGCTTTTGGGAGACTTCAGATGTGTTTTTGCAAAATGTAGCCTGGCTTGGATGTTTTTCTTCGTAAGAAAAGGCTTTTGTCTTGCCACTCTACCCCATAGCCCAGACATATGAAGAATACGGGAGATTGTTGTCACATGTACCACACATCCAGTACTTGGCAGATATTCCCGCAGCTACTTTAATGTTGCTGTAGGCCTTTTGGTAGCCTCCCAGACCAGTTTTCTTCTCGTCTTTTCATCAATTTTGGAGGGAACTCCAGTTCTTGGTAATGTCACTGCTGTGCCATATTTTCTCCACTTGATGATGACTGTCTTCATTGTGTTCCATGGTATATCTAATGCCTTGGAAATTCTTTTGTACCCTTCTCCTGACTAATACCTTTTAACAATGAGATTCCTCTGATGCTTTGGAAGCTCTCTATGGACCATGGCTTTTGCTGTGGGATGCGACTAAGACAATTTCAGGAAAGACCAACTAGAGCAGCTGAACTTTATTTGGGGTTAATCAGAGGCACTTTAAATGATGGCAGGTGTATGCTAACTCATATTTAACACAATTTGGAATGTGATTGTTTAATTCTGAACACAGCTACATCCCCAATTATAAGAGGGTGTGCAGACTTATGCAACCACATTATTTTTATTTTTTATTTTTCTTCCCTCCACCTAAAATATTTCAGTTTGTTTTTTAATTGAGTTGTACAGTTTATAGGTCACATTAAAGGTGGAAAAAGTTCTGAAATGATTTATCTTTGTCTCATTTTGTTACAGCACAGAGACCTGACATTTTAGCAGGGGTGTGTCAGCAACATAGTCCATTAGTCCCGAATATTGTTCTACACATAGTTTATCTTGTTGATATTTTATAAAGTTGAAATTAATGGCCTCAACTTGCAAATAGGAATCAATAATCCATTGTTGTGTTAGTTTTCCACCACATAAAATTGGATTAAATGTATTTCGAATGGCAATTTGAGCTACTTTAAATTCAAGCATAGAAACATTATTTTGGATTCTGGCTTTAGCATTTGGGTAACTGGGAAGTTTTAATTTTGGTTGCCAACCTGCCTCTCCGTGTGGGAAAAAAATGGGATATGTTATTGGATCTAAATTTGGACTTAAGATACTCATATTAATGAATGGTTGCTCCTCATTTCTGGGATATATTCTAATGTCTCTTTGAAATGGTGGTTCTCCTTCATCATTTTGAAACACCATTGCAACCTCATTTGATGTTGGCAAGTTATAACGACGTTTATCAGTATGTCTGTCTCTTTTAAGCACCATATTAACCTTTGGCATTGGTAATTGATGTCTTTGTGTGTGAAGTTGTTGTTCATTTTTTACTTCTGCCAATTTTTTATAAGCTTTACTGTAGGGGTTATTGTCCATAATGTTATTTAGCTCTATAAAAACACTGGGTAAGCATTTTTTATTTTCTTCCATCTGCATACGTTGGTCAACAGCTTCCATTGTATCTAGGACATATAGTTGAGCGAATTTTCTTTGCTCTCCTTCCTCTGGATGTAAATGTGAAGTCTGATGATAAATTTGGCCCTTGGACAGTAAGGACCATGTCCTGGTACATTAGCAGCTAATGTTGCCCCCATAGATGCAAAGGATATGGCACTATTGTAGGATCTTATGTTTGTCTTAACATTTTTGTAGTTTGGAAAAGTAGGTTCGGTCATAATGTTTTGTAAATAGATTGGAAATTCTTGTCTTTTTATAAGTTTGAACTTGCCTTTTTGACAGCAACTAATAAATTGGCCATCTCTGGGTCTCTCCTGTTTAAAATAATAAGCCTCACAAAACTGACATTGAGTAGTCATGTCCCCACAACTATGAACCTCTACTGCTAAAGACTTGAGTAAAGGACAATTTGCAAAGCATATAGCAGTTTGACTTTCATATTCATCAGGTGAAATGTCATGTAATGTTTCAACAACAGGTTCTAAATGCTTTGTTTTTTTTGTGGCTTTTCTTGGTATCTCTTTTATTTTTTCAGGTAAAATGTCATCTGATGTTTGAGGAACAGGTTCTAAATGCTTTATTAGCTTGGTAGCTTTTTTTGGCGTATCTTTAATTTTTGCAGCTGATAGTCTTTTACTTGCAAGTCTTTTGCGTTCTTTCTCTTGTCGAATTTCCTTCTGCTCCGGTGTCTTCTGCCTGTCTGCTCTCTGTTGTCATTCTCTAGCTTGCCATCTTCTCTTTTCTTGTTTACTCTCGTTATCAGCCATGTTAATCTGTAAAAAATAAAAATATCATTAGTTTATTTTGAGATGTTAAGTTTGTTTTTACAAAAAATTCTTATCAACAGTTTGTTTCTATGTGATTCTAGTTGATTGTAGCGGTACTTTCTTAGTACTGTTAAATACGTTTTTAGTTTTTTTTTTGCTTTTACTTTCTGTCGTAGATTGTATTTTTTGCCTTACATGCATAGCATACTCAAGGTAATTACACTATAGTTTCTTGTAGATATAGTAGGTGTATTTTTTTGTTTGTTAATTTTTTTTGTTTGTTGTACTTTTGGCTTATAGGGCTAGTAGAGGGCAGAAATTAGTGTTTGTAATTTATCGTACAGGGGATTGTTCTAATAGTATTTTTATATTTTCATTAAAGGCTTATATGTTGGCTGTAAAAATGTTTCTATTGTTTTTTTTGTTAGTACTATTTGTAGTCCTATTCTATTTTATGTGTATGGTTACGTTGTGGTTAATATTGTACATTACGACTGGTAATTTAGAATGCCAAATTTCATTGACTCTGTGTTTTGAGACTTTTCTGAATTATGTATTTTTTTTGGGGGGGTTTATAGGGATAGTAGAGGGCAGAAATTAGTCTTTGTAATTTATTGTACATGGGATTGTTATAATAGTATTTTTATATTTTATTTCAAGGCTTATATGTTGGGGCTCTGAAAATGTTTCTATTGTTGTTTTTTGGGTGTTACTACTATTTGTGTCTGGTTAGGTTTTATACTTAATATTGTACATTAGGACTGGAAATTTAGAATGACAAATTTTATTGAGTCTGTGTTTTGAGCCTTTTGTGGACTATGCATTTTTTTCTGTTCTGGCTACATTGAAGTTTGGATTTACTGTTAAACATTATTGTCCATAAAAGACAAATAAGAGGTAGATGAGAAATGTGTCAGTTATATTTTGGCAAAAGTTATAGTTAGTGGTGGTTGTTCTTTTTTTTTTTTCTGTTGACATGGATGCAGAGCAAACATGTTTATATAGTTTTCTCTTTTTTTACTTGTTATACTGTACCTTGGTTGAAGTGTGATTTCAAGCAGAATCTTTGTTGGTCCTCTGTTGAAAGTCTTCGTCCGATGGTCTGGTCCTCTGTTGAAAGTCCTCGTCCGATGGTCTGGTCCTCTGTTGAAAGTCCTCGTCCGATGGTCTGGTCCTCTGTTGAAAGTCCTTGTCCGATGGTCTGGTCCTCTGTTGAAAGTCCTCGTTCGATGGTCTGGTCCTCTGTGGAAAGTCCTCGTCCGATGGTCTTCACGCAGTGTCTCTTGTAAAAGAAAAATGAAAATGTTATTTGATTTTAATGTATTTGTAATGAATAATAAATGTTATTATTTTGGTGTATTGTATCTGTTATGGTGATTTTTTTCTGCTATGCTGTTTTTTGTGCAACCTTTTAAAAATACTTTAAATGTATTTGTATATTTCAGTTATCCTTTTATTATACTGTAATTATTAATGTTTTTCTAATTTTTGATATGATTGCAATGTTTTTAGCATTATCCTGGTTTGTGTCCACCACTTTTGCTATACTAATTTAGACTTGTTTGTAAGACTTATAGCTTCGTAAACAGTAAATAAGAATATTAATTGACTTTGCTATGTTTTTAGTGTTATCTTATTTTGTGTCCACCACTTTTGGTATGCTTATTTAGGCTTCTTTGTAAGGCTTATCGATTCTTAAACATTAAAGAAGAATATTGATTTAATTTGCTATGTGTTTGTGTGATTTTTGGCACAATCCTATTTTGTGTCTACCATATGTTGCATACTTTATTTGCTTAATTAATTTTTTTTATGAAGGTTAAATATTTTTCCTATTTTGGATATGATGTTTATGTTTTTAGCGTTATCTTATTTTGTGTCCACCACTTTTGCTATACTAATTTAGACTTGTTTGTAAGGCTTATAGCTTCGTAAACAGTAAATAAGAATATTAATTGACTTTGCTATGTGTTTGTGTGATTTTTGGGACAATCCTATTTTGTGTCTATCATATGTTGCATACTTTATTTGCTTAATTAATTTTTTTTATGAAGGTTAAATGTTTTTCCTATTTTGCATATGATGGCTATGTTTTTAGCGCTATCTTATTTTGTGTCCACCACTTTTGGTATGCTTATTTAGGCTTCTTTGTAAGGCTTATATGTTCTTAAACATTAAAGAAGAATTATTAATTTAGTTTGCTATGTGTTTGTGTGTTTGATTTTTCGTACAATCCTATTTTGTGTGTACCATATGTTGCATACTTTATTTGCTTAATTAGTCTTTTTTATGAAGGTTAAATGTTTTTCTACAGTGAAAAATAATGTTTTTTTTATTTTGGATCTTATGGCAATGTTTGTAGCATTATCCTATTTTTGGTTTACTACTTTTTGGTTGCTGCATTTATTATATTGGCGGCCATTAAACATATATAGTTCTTTTATTTTTTTTTACTTGTTATACTTTACCTTGATTGAAGTGTCGAATGACAGAGGGTTCCCTCCTGCCAATCTTAATCCGCCGGTCTTCTTATAGTGTCTGTTTGAAAAAGAAAGTGAAATGGTTAATTGTATATTTCTTCTTTTCGATTTAGCAAAGCATGGTCTTTTTCAGCATGTAATGTATTTTTCTATCTTACCTCTTCTTCTTTCTTTGTGTTCTTTAAAAAGGATTGTGGTTCACAATGCACAGTGCAAATTCTTGAGTGACGCTGTTGATGCAGAGTCTGTTTGAATATTTAAAAAAAGGAGAAAGATTGAGCTTTAGGTTATATATTGAATTGCAATAAATTAATGTCATTTAAATATACCTATTTAATTAGTTTCAATTAAAATTAGTTTGTTTTAAGGCGTACACACATAAATGTGCGTGTCACATATCACTATACATGAATCACATTTTCATAGTTAAAGTTTTTTTTTTTTTGTCCTGTCTTGATCATGAATCATATTTTAATAGTTAAAGTTGGATTTTTTTTAATGTCATTTAAATATACTTATTTAATTAGTTTGGGTTAAGATTAGTTTGTTGTAGGGGCTATACAGATAAATGTGCGTGTCACATGTCAGTATACATGAATCACATTTTCATAGTTAAAGTTTTTTTTGTCCTGTCTTGATAATAAAATGTAATATATTATAGCTTACCTCTCAGTTGTAATTTGCACAATGTAAAGTAGGAAATTAGGAAACAATTCTCTTCTCAAGTAACAGCAGCAGTTAACTATCCAGTCACTCCGTTCAGAAATGTCGAATTTTCTGGAAAGTAGGCAGTATTTATAAACTTTCAAGTGCCTGAGACCGTTATAACGCAATACGCATGCGCTATTTGCGTTCCAGCTTACAATTTGCGTTCCATCCGCCATTTTATGCGTAGTAGTTTGCAAAATGGTGGTTAATATAAATGTGGTATGTTCCGCATAATATGTGTTTCAGTTTTGCGAGTCACTGTAGTATAGTTACCGCTGAAGCCTCGTTTAGGTGATTTTCGGCAGTTTAAACTTGTTTTTTTGGACTTAAATGGACGTGCAAATTAACTTTTCGAGGTGCCGGATGCCCCCCTTGCTGTAAGTAAGCTTTTTATGTGTTCGTTGTGTTTATTTCTTGTGTTTCTGATGTTTTCATGCGCGCTGTTTTCGGTCGGTTTTGAGTGTTGGGAATGGGTCGTTTCGCGGCCGTATTTTTTTGCGAGGCGGCCCTATTTTTTTTGCGAGGGACGCAGTTGGATTTTACATGTACAACGCAGTTCATTTTTTTCTAAGTCGTGCGTATGTGTGTTAACCGCGTGTGAGGCGCCTTTGAGTTTTTTTTATTTTAAGTCTTGCGTGTGTGTGTAACCGCGTGTGAGGCGCCTTTGAGGGATTTTTTTTAAGTCTTGCGTGTGACAACACAGCCGACGTTGGACCTTCCACCACCGCAAACGTGGCCCCTCGCTTCGCGAGTGTCCGCATTTGTGGACAAACACTGCCGAGGTGGGATGCTCCACCACCGCAAATGCTGCCCCTGGCTTCGCGAGGATCCGCATTTGCGGGGATGTTGGGATGCTCCACCACCGCAAATGCGGCCCCTCGCTTCGCGAGGATCCGCATTTGCGGGGACGTTGGGATGCTCCACCACCGCAAATGCGGCCCCTCGCTTCGCGAGCCCGGAAGCGTGAGCAACGGCTCGCATGCTCACAACTATATATGTGATATATATATATATATATATATCATACATTTTATTATTTTATTATTATATATTTTCTTTTTTTATCTAGTATGGAGGGATGAGTGAGGAGTGAAGAAGAGGAGGAGGGGAGATGAAGAATTATTAGTCCTGCTTCATGTCATCCATGCTGATGCTTATATCCTACAATATATTTGATAGTCTCATTGTATACACTGCAATTAAGTACAATATCGCAGATACAAGCGTGTTTTTAATACTAAAGAAGCCACATGTGTAGTGGAGAAACTCGTCTATCACCCATATTAAATCACATTTTTGATCAATTATTCATACTGATTTTGAAATCATTATAATATTTTTTTGTCACTGCATTAGATCCTGTTATATTTGTATTTATTTCAATAAATGATTATATTAGTACAAGCAGTGCTACCAAATAATGTAAGTAAACTATTTTCAGTGTCTAACATAATCCATTGATGACATCCCCCAAGTAGAATTATCTCTCTCCCTCCCTCCTTTTATCTCACCCTCCCTTCTCTCTCTCTCTCTCTCTCCCTCCCTCTCCTTACTCTCTCTCCCACCTCCTTCCTTCTCTCTCCATCCCGCTTTCTCTCTCCCTCCCTCTTCTCTCCCTCTCTTTCTCCCTCCCTCTCCCTTCACCGGGGACGTTGGGATGCTCCACCACCCCAAATGCGGCCCCTCGCTTCGCTGCGCGAGCCCGGAAGCGTGAGCAACGGCTTGCATGCTCACAACTATATATGTGATATATATATATATATCATACATTTTATTATTTTATTATTATATATTTTCTTTTTTTATCTAGTATGGAGGGATGAGTGAGGAGTGAAGAAGAGGAGGAGGCGAGAGAGGGTGCCCTGGGAAGAAGAGCTGGGAGAGGAGTGGAGAGAGGCAGGGATATGGGGAGAGGGAGATGAGGGGAGTGGGTGAAAGGTAGAAAGTGAGGGAGAGGAGGGAAGAGACAGAGAGGAGGGGAATGAGGGAGAAGTGAGGAGAAGGGAGATGAGGAGGAGTGGCAGCAGTGCAGGGTCAGAGAGGGCCAGGAGTGGCAGCAGTGGATGGTCAGTGAGGGCCAGGAGTGGCAGCAGTGGAGAAGAGGAGGAGGGGCCTGATCCCATGGGTGGGGCGAAGACTGGGGAGGGGAAGCATCAGGGGCAAATCAGGAAGGTAAGCCACACTAGGCACAATCAGGAAGACAGGAAGCTTTTCCAAAACACAGGCCCCCTAATTACATCAATGAAGAATTCTTAGTCCTCCTTCATGTCATCCATGCTGATGCTTATATCCTACAATATATTTGATAGTCTCGTTGTATACACTGCAATTAAGTACAATATCGCAGATACAAGCGTGTTTTTAATACTAAAGAAGCCACATGTGTAGTGGAGAAACTCGTCTATCACCCATATTAAATCACATTTTTGATCAATTATTCATACTGGGTTTTAAATCATTATAATATTTTTTTTTCACTGCATTAGATCCTGTTATATTTGTATTTATTTCAATAAATGATTATATTAGTACAAGCAGTGCTACCAAATAATGTAAGTAAACTATTTTCAGTGTCTAACATAATCCATTGATGACATCCCCCAAGTAGAATTATCTCTCTCCCTCCCTCCTTTTATCTCACCCTCCCTTCTCTCTCTCTCTCTCCCTCCCTCTCCTTTCTCTCTCTCCCACCTCCTTCCTTCTCTCTCCATCCCGCTTTCTCTCTCCCTCCCTCTTCTCTCCCTCTCTTTCTCCCTCCCTCTCCCTTCACCGTGCATTGTGAGTCTCGCATTGCGCAGTACGCATGCACAACTTGCAATTCTCTCTTCTTCCCTCTCCCTCCCTCCGTCCCTCTCTCTCTTTCCCCCTCCTTCTCTCTCTCTGCCTGTCCTCTCTCCCTCCCTCTCTTTCTCCCTCTCTCTCCCCCTCCTTCCTTCTGTCTCCTTCCCTCCTTCACTCTCCCTCTCCTTCTCTATCCCTTCACCGTGCATTGTGAGTCTCGCATTGCGCAGTACGCATGCACAACTCACAATTTTGTGAGCATTACACACACACGACAACTATATAAATATATGCTTTAAGCACCATGATTGATGTTACGTTTAGTATGTACTAATGCACATATGGAATTGCATAGTCCCACATTACTATTTTAATCAAACCAAGCAGTTATAAATGTGTGAACTAAATGTGTCATCCTTCTTAAGAATATGAGACCAGATAGGATTTTGTGATCTTATTGTTGCTGTTCAGTTGTGTTCGACTCTCCATGATCCTGTAGACCGCATCATGCTAGGCATATCTTGTGTCTGGTTGTGCTCGTCCATAAAGTTTTCATAGCAAAGATACTGCAGTGGGGTTGCCAGTTCCTTCTCCGTGGACTGCATTTTATCTGACTTCTCTGCTATGATCTGCCAATCTACATAGTATAGGTCAAAGTTTCACCGAGGTACACAAGCCCCTTCACCAGGTCAAGATAGCAATCCAGAAGGGGATTGTAAGAAATGAATGTATAATTTCCATAAATCATAAGTTCTTTTGGACAGGTCAATAAACAAGGAGACCAATAAGGTATAATTAAAAATATATATTTGACATAAATCAAGATACGGTTACACAATGGGTTTTAGACAAATAGATAAAAAATAGGGCTAAAACCATATTTACATAAGGATACTTATTCTATATATTACATTTCTATATAAATGTACATTTTCTTATAATGTTACTAAATACTACGTCAAAAAGTCAGCATTATCTTCATGGTCCATCACATTAGGCCTCTGGTAAGGGTTCACTCCATGGCTTCTGCTCTGCTCAGCTGGGCACTCCTCTCTGAACTGTTTAGCACCACTGCTTCGTGGAGGCTCTCTCATCTGAACTGACCCAACTCTTGTCTTGTATTGTCTTTCTTGGACACTCCCCCTCTAAAAGAAAGCCTTCTCACCTCCCCCAAACTCCAGGAAAACAGGTTATTTCTAGTAACTGCTGAAGGTGGGAATCCCACACACACAGCTATTGGTTTGTTTACCCATGAACACCCTGGGCCAAAAACCTTTTGTTATAGTATCCATAGACTAGATATGTGAGAAACACATCTCTGAAGATTCTCAGGAATCCAGTTTGTTTGTGATCAAACTCAATACATTATAAATACTATTCAGCAACCTATTGCTAATAGTAAAGAGTTATATAATTACACATATTTTATAAGATACACTTTTTTCCATCATAACGTTTACAGATTTCCAATCTATATGCCATATCTGACAGGATGATTTTTTACAATAAATTAAAGCTGATAACCCTTGTTTGTCAACAATAATCATATCTACATGTTTAGATGTCAAGGTATCATTACAAACCAAGTTAACATATGATAAACACCTGTATACCTTTAACATGTGATATCAATGTGGCTAAACAATATCATATAGTTTGCAAGTTTTCAATCTTATGGCAGTGCTTTGGAAGCAAGCACTATGCCTGTTTGATTTTAAGCTAAAAAATAGGGCACTTCATTCTTTGCAATGTGTTAATTTAGTTTTTGCAAAGTACCTAAGCCATTTATAGTGCTACAAAAGATTTTGGAGCATTACAAATAAAAGACAATGCTAGAGAGATAGTAATAGTACTCCTGGCCTTCTGATTATAGTCACAGCTAAGCATTATTAATTGGCTCCCACTTCATTGCTAAATATCTGAAATTGATCATAACAACGGATTTCTCATGACAGATACAGCATTGTTTGCACTGCTTGTAGTTGAACACCAGGTAAATCAGTTTATTGTTACAGTAGCAGTATAAAGCACTGTATTGTATTTACAGGTCTTGCTAGATTGTTCTCCTCTTCAGAGTTTTGAAATATGACCATAAACTGATCATTTCAGAGCTGTGTCATACTATTTCCAATGTTTTAAAATCACACCTTAGGTGTGTAATTGATTTGGATTACATAATCCAGTATTTATTGCATCTATTTTATTGATCAGATGAAGGTACAATGTAAATGTTATGCACATTGATTTTTATTTATTTTATATGAAGTTATTAATGATGAAATTTATATTAATTTTATTATCATTATTGTGACTCTAATAGTTGTTATGCATTATTATCATTATACCGTATTAACTTTTAAGCTAACAGATGATCAAATTTTACACAGCCCCCAGTCCCCAATGATATTAATTCAAGTTCTGCTACATTTAAGTCTGTGTTATATGAATATAAAAAAACGTATTTTCTTATTCTACCATAATCCATGTATGTGTGTCCGTTATTATTACTGATTTGTGACATTAACATATATTACATTTAATTAATGATCTGATATGTGTATCCATACCATATTGCAGTATACCATCCTATGTTAAGGTACAGTAGATGTGTATAAATCATATATTCAGAAATCATCAGCATGAAGAGATTAATACAATATGGATAACTGCCTAATCATATTTATATATCAAATATGAATGATGGTAAAACATGTCTGGACGCCTCTATGTCTTAATGCATTTGATTACTGTAATCTTATGTTTCCATGTCAATAATGTTTTCTTAATTAGTAACTATTGTTGTATTGGCCAAATGCTTACACTTTCCATGTTAAATATGATGTTAACATCAACATAATTTAACATCAAATCACATATTGGTGCAAACAACATGAAATATGCATTAAGTGGTGCTTTATAATTATACATTTATCCTTATTGAGTACTAGAGTCTGGCTTACCATTGCAGCTGATATATGTTATGTCGATGTGTATTATTGACAATAGTTGATGTTCAGAGATGTATGGAGACTCAAACATCATACTTTGCAATTTTATGTTTATAATGCAACATATGTGCCTTGAGAAAGTTTTAAATAATATTTATTTGGCAGTTAAATAATTAATCTTATTTTTCTTATTACAGTAATGTTCATTGCTTTTGAAATCTCCCAGCAAGCCTTTTCTGGAGCCCTTACAGGTGGAATTCAGTACATGTCAGTTTAAAAACAAATAATCTACTGTAAGACTTTATGCAGCTTTAGTAACTTGCTTGAGGATCATTAACTACGATTGGAATGGGGTTTGAGTAAAATTCAATAGAACAGCAGACCTTAACTTGATAAGCCTATTCTCTGGTGGATTCGCCCATTGCTGATATTTAGAGGGATCAGAAAATTGTAAGATAACTAAGTTACTGTACAACTTTCACCGTAACTGCCTGTGTAAAAGAGTAGAATGAGCCCTATATCTAACATAAAAGGATACGTAAAGACTGGATCACCATTCAAGTTCTCCTAAAACTTTATTAATGACTTTTGTGACATTATTGTGATACAATTTCTCTACATCGATATGAAACATTATTCCCCAACATTTTATTGATTGATCCACCTATTGGAAATTCATTGCCATTTTTTGAGTTAAGATTCTGAACTCATTAACAAGGTCTCTGTCTAACTCGTCAATAGTCCTCAGAATTTGTAGAGTAACAGAAATAGCGTTACTTATCTAAAGCAAAATATCAGTTGCAAAGATTGCTAATTTATTTGCTTCATTTCCAATTGAAAAGTTTAAAATGTATTTAAAGTGGGCCAGTGAGTTAAGTTTTTTTTTTTTTTAAATAGAGAGAACAGTGGAAAGTTCAACACATTTATAGTTACTGTGCTTGTGGGTTTGAATAGATAATCTCAATACATTTTACAATATTAGAACCAAACCCTCCGAAGCGGATGGTTAGACTGGATAGGTATGACTCCAAGAGAGAGTGTGGTATGTTTGGAAGTATGGATGTAGCCAGGGGCTGCGGGATGGGAGGCGGGGGGGAGGGCCTAGTGGAGGGAAGATAATGCCGGGTTTGAACATAGTGAGTTACAACGTTAGGGGATTAAATTCTCCGTCAAAGAGAGCCTCCATTTCGAGAATGCTGATCAAAACAAATCCAGATATTGTATTAATTCAGGAATCCCATTGGGATAAGGGAAGAATATTTCATATGGCCAAACATAGATTCCCTCAAGTATTTAATGCTTGCCATAAAAAAAACTCAGGAGGAGTTTTAATGATGTTTAATAAAAAATTAAAATTAAAAGAAGAATTAGTGGTCTTGGATAGTAAAGGCCGTTATATTATCTGGGTAGGAGAAATAAATGGCGAACATATGACAATAGTAAATGTATATGCCCCTAATAATAAACAAAATATATTGGAATAGAATATATATATAGAAACTGGATAAGATAGCTATAGGAGGACGCATAGTAGGTGGTGACTTTAATATGACGCCTGATGCTAAGATGGACAAAAGCTACAAAAAAGTTCCCAAAAACTATAAAGGTATAGAAAAAACAGCTCAGGACTTCTCCAAATTATTGGTGGAAAACCATTGATATGATGCATGGCGACTTTTAAATATAAATGGAAGAGACTATAGCTATTATTCTGCATCTCATAAAATGTATTCAAGAATTGATAATATAATAGTGAATGAGTCTTTGTTAAACGCAATTCAATAAGTTAAAATTGGTTTAATAACAATCTCGGACCATGCTCCAGTCACCCTTCAAATACAGGAAAAGGGGGAGATAAAATCTAGCAGGGCATGGAGAATGGATGATAAAATCTTAGAAAATAAGGAAAGACTAAATACTATTAGAATGGAAATTAAAACATTTTTGGAAATTAATATGGGGTCGGTTCCATTAAATACAACAATATGGAACTCACTAAAAGCATATACAAGAGGTATATTAATCAAGTTGAAAAGCATCTGGGTTAAACAGAGAGGATTGTCCTTACGACTTTTACATATAAAATTGTATAAATTGGAACAAGAAAACAAAATAAAAATAAATGATAAAACATTAACCAAAAACGCTCAGACATGAGTCTTTGGCAACTACAACAAAAATCATTTTATTTCAATAATCGAATAGGAAAAGATCTTGCGAATAAGATTAAAAAACAAAAATATCAAGATTGTAATATTCCTTATCTTGTAAAACAGGGAATAAAAAATGTTAAGCCTAAAGAAATCACGGATCAATTTGCGAAATTTTATCAAGCTTTGTATAATCTAAACTCGGAAGAAAACTTTATAACACCCAAAAGTGAAGACATATCATCATTCTTAGATCAGATTGACTTTCCAGTTATCTCAAATGAGGAAAAGGAGGCTTTAAATAGTCAGATAACGGAACTAGAAATTAGACGAGTTATTAAAAACCTAAAAAACTACACGGCACCAGGCCCAGATGGATTTTCTACAACATACTATAAAATATTTGAGGAAGAGTTAATGCAAATCTTAGTAGCTACATTTAATGAAATTAAAACCACAGGTACATTCCCACCAGAGATGCTTAGAGCCAATATAATCACTATACCAAAATCAGATAAGGAAGCACACTCTTGCAAAGAATTTAGACCAATTTCGGTTATGAATATAGATACCAAAATATATGCGAAAGTTTTGGCTCTAAGACTTACAGAAATATCTAATCATTAATAGCGTCCGACCAAACAGGATTTGTCCCAGGGAGGCAGGGCGCCGATAATTCCCATAAACTGATTCATTTAATAACTTATGCGAAGAAAAAAGACCCCTCCACCCTATTCCTATCCATGGATGCTGAAAAAGCTTTTGATAGGGTAGGGTGGGATTTTATGATGCAGACCCTCCATAGATATGGGTTTGACTCATTTGCATCGAAAGCTATAGCTGCCCTATATAAGGCTCCCTCGGCATCGGTTTTGGGGAAAGGGGTACAATCAGATTATTTTATGGTAACAAATGGAACCCGTCAGGGTTGTCTCCTGTCTCCCATTTTATTCGCATTGACCCTAGAACCCCTCGCTATAGCTATTAGGGCTTCGTTGGACTTTAAGGGGATTAAAGTAGGCAAAAGGGAATACAAGATCTCCCTCTTCGCAGATGATGTAGTAGTATATATGGAGCATCCTCATATATCTATGAAGGCGCTGATGGAAATCATTGCAAACTACAGTAAGGTGTCGAATTATAAATTAAACATAGAGAAATCTGAAGCACTAAGTGTTAATATTCCAGAGGAAGACGAAGAGCGCCTGACTAGTAGGTATCAGCTGGCCCACACAAAGGGATTTACATACCTGGGAATTAACTTTAGTGATGATATAAGAAGTATTCAAACCTCCAATTTGAACAATTTATATAAATCATCTAAAGAGCCTTTTGAGAACTGGCCGGTCAATCAAATATCCTTCTCTGGTAGAATTGCATCAATCAAGATGTCTCTCCTTCCTAAACTTAACTATGTATTTAGATCTTTCCCTTTTTCAATCTCAAGCCAATGGACAGCTAAATTCCAGAAGATGATCGATAGATATATTAATAAGAACGGGCAGATCAGAGTTAAAAAAGCAATAATGAGTCGAAAATTTATAAATGGTGGCATTGCATACCCAATGGTTTTTCGCTATCAGGAAGCAATTAAATTGGCGCAATATATAAAGTGGAGTCAACCTCTTTCCACTCACCCGGAGAACCAGATTTTAAGTGATATGCTACACAATATCGACCTTAATGCTCTATTGTTCACTCCAAAACTAGCATTAGCATACATTGACCCGAGAGCAACTATTTTGACTATAATGGTAAAAGAGTGGATAAAAATGAACAAAAAATTTAAATTCATAGAGCAATATAGTGAACTTACTCCTTTGACAACATTAGCACGCATGAATTATATCTACTTAGAACCAGAATGGAAAGACAAAGGAATATATCTACTGGGGCACATTATAGATAAAGAAAAAGGAAAAATTTTAGATTATAACATGCTAAAGTTGAAATATAATATATCAACTAAACTTTGGTTCACTTCACATCAAATTTCACGAGTTTTGAAGAATATAAATAAAAACATTACTCGGCAAAGCTTAAACAACGTTGAAATTTTAATAAAGTCCCAAAATACTAGACACTTGATTTCTAAGTGTAGTGAGATCATTTATAAGCAAATACAAACGGATACAACTAGACCTATGGACCTCTGGGCTAAAGATATGCAGCTAAGGATACCTAAAGAGTCATGGCAACAAGCATTAAAATCTCTAAATAGGTTTGTTAAAAATACAAACCAGAGAGAAATTCAATTTAAATTACTTAATAGATGGTACTGGGTTCCCTCCAAAATCTACTTTATAACATTTAAACCAGAAATTAAATTATGCTGGAGGAACTGTGGGAAATCTGCAGATATGTTCCATATATGGTGGGAATGCCCTATAACCCTTCATCTTTGGAAGGAATGTTCTGAATACTTATCTATTATATTTAAGACAGAAATGATAGTAAAACCGCAGATGGCCTTGTTTAATATTTTTCCCCCTAAGATGGAAATAAAAAATAAAGCATTTATGACTCAAATTTTTCAGGTAGTAAAAACTGCAATTGCACGAAATTGGAAGAAAGAGGATCTTCCAAAACGAACTGAAATATTGGCCATGATGGGATACAATAGGGAACTAGAGAGGGATTTTAATATGGCATTTCAGCTAAAACAAGACCCTGTAAAATGGGTAGTTTGGGACTCAATTTTTAAGTAACCTCTACGGGGTAATCTCACGAAGACACCATATCTTCCCTGGCAGATCGATCCCTCCCTGGCTCTTCCTCCCTACCTTTACCAAGCTGGCTAGAATATGAGTGGAATGAAAGGGTGTGATAGGATATGTAAGTAATTTAAGAGAGAAGTTTAACTGGTTAATCTCTCCATTAGGTTGAAGAATATTCAACCAAATATTAAAGTTTGGATTTCATTCATAGCCATATGTAAGTTTAATACAATGATACACTTAAAGTCTATTATTAGCAATAAACATGAAAGAACAGTTACACTCTTATGATTATTGTTATAATGTCAGGGCACAATGTATGCTTTCCGTATTTTTGTCTGGCTGTGTATATAATATGTAAGGTATTATTTATGTAAATGGAGATTTTAAATTTGAAAATAAAAATAATAAAAAAAAAAAAAAAAAAGAACCAAACCCTCCGGCATGCAGAAGAACGAGAAAATAAAGCCATTGAAATTATTGAAAGCCTTTTCCGCATCTAGATTTATGATGTCAAATTAAAATAAGGGGAGTATATTTGATTGTACTACCGGTATATCAAAACATGATGCCAGTAGATGAGGTACAGTATCTTCACACAATATCTTGAAAAATAATTGAGGCAGTCCATCTGAGCCTTTCCTGAGAGTAAGGCTTTAATTACTTTGGATCTCTTATTCTCTGTTATTGGTGAATAGTATTAACTCCTGTTCCGTGCTGACCATTGGGGGTGTTAGATAAGTCAATTTAGAACTTTTATCTCTGACGGCACCCAAGATGGCTGCCTTGCCATTTCTATGCTCCTGAACCTCTGCAGAAAAGATCTTCAATTAAGCCATCGGATTTCAAAGAACACAAAAAGTTTTCAAGGATTTGACTCCTTTTCAACCACTGCACATGGTAGCATGGACCAATCTTGAATGTGAGAATAATTCTGTAAAAACAAAGAGCTCTATTCTATTAGAAGCTCTTGAATGCCTGTAACCAGTACTTTTTTCTGCTGGTGTTTTTTTCTCTAAATGTTTAGATGTATTCTATTGACTCAAGCCTGCAATTTACCTCCTTAAAGGGCCACTTACTTCAGTAAAATGTGGAACACACCAATGTAAAGATCTCTTAACAGCATGTTTAAAAATCTTTTGAATTTTTGAAATGTGTTATTTTTTCACTGAGATATTTATTATTAAATGTATGTTTACTTGTGTCACTGGCAAGCTGCCAGACAGGCTCAGCTCCCAGGTAGAGAGCAGAGGAAAACTAGTGTTAACGCTTTATAAATTCATCTGTTCATAGAAAGGAGTGTTAGTTTCTGCTAAATAAGTGACTTGGGGGTTAACTGCTGAGCTGTAGGAGTCCGGACTGCCAAGAATAACATATAACTCCTTCTCTGCACCCAAGCTAAGAAACGTTAGTTACCGGCAGATGTCACTAATCATGTGTTGTCAGTGTGTTTGTAAACAGACCTAAAACCTTTGTTTTTTAACTGTTATAAGTGTAATTAAAGAACAAAAATAGATAATTTTAAGAAAAAATCTTGTGCTCTTTCACACCATAAAGACCACTTATGGTGAGGCAACTATCGCTTTAAGTTTTTTAGAAAATATTTAGATACACATCACATTCAAGGTTGACTTCCCATTATTTATAATATGACAATTAATAGAAGCCTAAAACAATAATAATTAGGGAGTTTAACACTATATGTACAAAAATAGAAAGGAAAGGAAAGTAAAGACAATGTATTGTAATTATAGAAACCTTATATAAAGCACTTCAATGAAATGTGAAACGTATTTAATTAAAATAATGTTGTTTATTGTAAACAATTAAAAATCTAAAGAATGATGAATAAAAAATAAAAAGTTAAATTTTTAGCAGACCCTTGATTGTCACATTGTTATCAATAATACATAGATCTAGAGACAAGTATACTGTAAGTGTAACCATTTTCTCCAAGTTCTGAGCTATACTTTCATTTAAGCAGGAAAAATTATACATTGAGAAAGTAGAAATATATCAAATAAATATGCTAATAAATACCTGTGCAATATATATAAAGTGCTAACAAGGTGTATATGTAAATGGAGTATATGGTTATACTTATACGTGTCTCTAGATCTATGTATTATTGATAACAATGTGACAATCAAGGGTCTGCTAAAAATTTTACTTTTTATTTTTTATTCGTCGTTCTTTAGATTTTTAATTGTGTACAATAAACTAAACTATCCCTTTAAGCATAAACTCGTAAACTCTGCCTTTTTAAGAGGGATTTCAGGGGGTTTGATCATATGAACTGACAATATTTAAGCAGGCCTGTAATTTACCTCTTAGACACAGCCAATAGTAAATGAGACCATAATCATGACGTCATTAAAACATGGATGTTACACGTAATCTGCAATCGGAGGCTACAAATTATTTAGTGCATATAAGTGATATTTGCCAATCAGGCACTCAATCAAGCGATCTATAAAATGCATTAGATCATCTGTTTTAGTCCATGTGGGTTTCATGCATTAACCCCTTGAGTGCTGGGATCGATATTACTTAAAAATAACATTTAAAAATAATATTTTTTAATTGCATATTTATGTGTTTGAGACTGTTGTGCAATTAATTCTGATGTGTTTCCATGCCTTCACATTCTTTTACAGTACAGTATTGTGCGTTTAAATGCTGCTAAGGCTTTAATAAGTGTTTGAAAAAGCCATTGTGAGTCCTATTTAGTTCTCATAGACTTTATTTGCGAGCTGGAGCTACGGGTCCAATAGAATATACATTTTGTGTAACTTTAATTATTTAGCGCTCGTAATATTTGAGCTGTGCTAAAACCAATCGAGTTCTACGCCCAAGTTTGCCTCTTGGTATGGCCCATAGTGATCGTGGGCGGGTAACTCATAATTGGATTGCAAGTAGCTAATAGAATATGTGGCAATATTAAGAGTGATTTTAAGTGAGTATAAATTTACAAATTGGACAAAAGAATAGGGCCCAAAAGCCTCAGCTTTACTGCTGTGCATGCTGCCTGTAAATCTACATTAAAATGCTGATATCAGTACTTAAATGAACTGTTAACACTCTTATGCCTGGGTAAAGCACCAACTGAGATATCCCTAGGAATCATTCATGAAACAGATGCAGGATACTGTGGTAGAAAAAGACTATGAAAACTACAACATGTTCCAGCACAAAACAACTGCTTTTCCCAGTACTGATTCATGTTACCAGAGGAGAGACAAGCATATACTGTATGTAGTCCAGCAACTAATATAAATTACAGAGTACAATAAGAAATAACTCAAGTGCCTTCAATAAGTTACCAGTACCAGATGACCCCTCTTTAAAAACCCAGAGCATTACCTTAAGCCTCCCAACTGGCCTGCCTGAAGTATATTATGCAACTAGGAAATTGCCCGTCAAAAATGACGGTAGTAAAATTGTAAGGCTAGCAATGCTGTTTGACACACAATGCAAGGCTATGGGGCCTCTGAGCACCTTCGGCGCTCATCGCGTGGCTCACAATGATCACCTTTGGCGCTTATTGCAAGCCTCTCCCCCTGTGTAATTTATAGGGCTCGCGCTTGAGTGTTACTTTTTGGGGTTGTGTTATTGCCTTGGGTTAAGTGTTAGTGGCTTGGGTTAAGTTTTACTGCATTGTGTTAAATGTCAGTGGCTTGGATTGTGTTACTGGCTTTCATTAAATGTTACTGCTTAGTGCTATTTTTTACGTCCTTCGGGGTATTTTTACATCCTTGGGCCTCGTTTTCGTCGTTTTGTGTTTTTTCGTCAGCCATCTTTTTCTGGCTTAGGCGATTTTCGATTGTGAAAAAACAGCAAATATGCATCAAATTAACTTGCAACCTGACTCACAGGTTTCCTGGCTCTCCCACTGTGGTGTGTGTGTGTGCGTTAATTTGAGGCATATTTGTTGTTTTTTTCATGTCCTTTCAGTTCCGTGGTTCGGCGGTTAAAGTCGCAATTTTGCAGTTGTGGCTAAGTCCCACGGGCCTCGCGATGAGCGCCTTCAGCGCTAATTGGAGGCTACGTCCTGCGTGCCTCAACTGCGAGGCTCGCACATTACTGTCTCGCAACACTCAGAAGCAACTCGCGAACATTACAAAATTCAAAACACAATACATACACACAGCACATACATAAAAAGCTTACCTACAGCAAGAGGGAGCATCCAGGACCTCAAAATGCAACTTACACCTTCATTTCACTGAAAATAAAAGAGTTTAGACACTAAAAAATTTGCTAAGCGACAAAAAAAATGGCCGCCGAACAAAACGAAAACGAGGCTACACACGCAAACACCATACGAGACACGTTACCAGACATTACGACCTCGCAAACATCAGACGCAACACGCCGACATACAAACATTTAAAACACAATAAATACACACAACACACACATAAAAAGCTTACCTACAGCAAGAGGAACCATCCAGGACCTCAAAAAAAAGCAAGTTACACCTTCATTTAAATAAAAATAAAACACTTTAGACACTAATAAAATCGCTAAGCAAGAGAAAAAATGGCCGACGAACAAAACGAAAACGAGGCTACAGCACTCTCAACACGTAAAACACGACAACACACTCGCAAAACACCACACGAAACTCGAAAAACACCACGAAGCACCGACGGATAATCCGCAAAGACGCATACCACAGATAACCCGCCATTTTACGCCAATGCGGAAGTACACCACTACGCTAACGGTTTCGTCTCGCGCACGCACAGTATTACACTGCACACCTCAAAACACATTGACAGCTCTTCAACACAATGCTTCAAAATATGTAAAGTATATTAATTTATTAATGTATTATATATTTGATTATTACACACCAAACAGCATTAGCTCACTTACAATTTCATTGCCGTCATTTTTTGACGGGCAATTCGCTAGTATTATACTAAAGCTGTAACTGCTGCATTGGAAATTGCCCACCCCTGTTTAATGATACTGTGAAGGATTTAAAAAGAAAGGAACACAGTGCTGAATTACTTTGAAGGAAAGCTAAAAAATCTGTGGACAAGGTAAAACTGGCAGATCGTCTCTTTAGAAAGGAGAATTTTTTTCAGAGAAATCATGGACAACCTAATCAAATATTGTCTCAATCACAATGCTCTGAATGTACCCAGTATTTGTCCTCTATTTCAACTAGCATTCCAAGATTGATGTCTTATGAATGTCAAGTTTAAGAGCCGATGAATGTGAACTTTCTGGACTCTTAGCTATGGTTCACATAGTGCAGATAAACAAGCAGCCACGCTCCAATAGCTGTGTGTTGGATCCAGGCCCAACTTGTCTTCTCATTCACAAGAATAAATCTTCCCTTTTTATGAGAGGTTATTGAAAAACTAGTTGCAGTGCAATAACATGACCTCTATGATCTATTACAGTCAAGGTTCAAAAAAAGACACAGCACAGAGACAGTCCTGGTTCATGTTTTTAATAATCTCCTGATAGCTAGAGATGATGGTTCAATCTTTGACTTCTCTGCAGCATTTGACACAGTGGACCATTGAATATTAAAACCTCTTCTGAAAACTTAATAGCATAACATCTTAAGCATGACGCAACTCCAATGGCTGGGATTTCCAAGCTAACTTTATCAATTTTACTTGTGAAGTATTCATGCGGCTGCAAATCTGTCACTGAGGTTTTCACTGATATTCATGCACAAAGTAATATTTGACTTAATGCATAGTATTAGCACTTTATTGCATACAATATACCTGGCTCATACTTTTGACCTTCACCTCCAGTCCAGCTGTAGAAAATGAATGGGTTAGCCAATTAGGCTGGTATCAACATTACAAATACAGGTACCTTCAAATTATAGGGTCTAGAATTCTTGTTAAAGATAACTTAGTAGCTACAAAGGATTGAGCAAACATATAAATATCAGCATTTTCATAGTCCTTTTGATTTAAGAAACATCACTGCCAAAATACCATTTGATATTATGACACAGTACTCACCCAGTCTTTCAGTAGATAGGTTATTAATAAAAAGGGAATTGCAAAAATTCAGATTTACTGTACTAGAAAATGCTTTGAAGCATAATTTAAAAGTGTAAAGGTGGACCAACGTTGCTGTGAGTTTCTGACACAAAGCCCTTCCTCTCCCCTTTCTTTGTTGGGAGACTACATTTCTCAGTTGTTTTTGAATGAGCAACATCTCTTTGTAAACATCACTTTAAGGGCGCAGCACTCATGAGGCAATTTAAATGAACACATTTAGTTTGCATTTAGGACAGAAACACTGCAATGCTTTTATTTGCATGATGAAGATGTTTTTTATATAACACTAGCGACTTGCCCATCAAAAATGACGGGGCAATAAAATGGGAAGCCATGGGATTGCTGTTTGAGACATAATTGAAACAGTTTTGTACTGTGAGGACCTTCGGCGCTTATTGCGAGTCTCTCCTGTCATGTACTTTTGGTCCTCTGAGAGAGATATCTATTTTTATGTATATGTAGTTAAGTAATAATTAATGATTTATTCAAAAAATGTATATAGTTTAATTATTTATAATTGATATATACAGCGAGCAATAGGCTGAAGAGCTAACAATCTGTTTGTATTTTGTGTCTGCATAGAATATACATTGTGAGTGTTAGTGCCCTGCTTATAAAGTGTAATGAATGTTCCAAGTGTGCATTCTAAATAGGCTGCGTGCGCGAGGTAAAGCCGTTGGTTTATTGTGTAAAGCAGCATTGTATAGTCGTAATGTTATTAATGTGGTACGCGTCTCGTGAGCATTTTCTGGCTTTTGTAATAGTGTATCTTGTAGTTCGTAGTGTGATGTGTAAAGTGCTACGCATTTTGCAGTGTTTTACGCGGTCCGGGGATTGTGTAGCCTCATTTTCATTTATTTCGGCAGCCATTCTTTAGGCGAAAATCGTCTAAATCAAGTTAAATTCGTGTGCCACCTCACACACAGACGTCCTGGCTGTTTCCCCATGCTGTCTATGATGTTTTTGTAATTTTGTTGGGTGTATTTAGTGTGTTTTTTGTGTTTTTTGTTCATCCGCTAATCTAGTAAATTTTTTCATCTCTTATCTTTTTTTTTCTAAGTCCCGTGTCTCGTATTTTAAAGGCTCGCATGGGCTAAGTGCTACGGTTTAACGGCTCATCTCGCTTTGCGATGCTCGCAGCAATGAGCACCTTTGGTGCTCATCGGCTAAGTCCTACGCGTTAAAGGCTCGCTTCACTTTGCCTAATGAGCCATTGAGGTGAATCTCATCCGAGAAGATTAGCTTATCTTGTGGATCCCCACAGTTTATGTTTATAGAACATAGGTCAATTAGAAAATTCTAAACATATTTCTCTCCCTAACGAAAATAACTTCTGATACAATGCCAAGATGACCTGCTATTCACTAGTAAGAGTCTAGAGTCTTATATCAAGATTAATATCAAGCTAATCTGATATTTTTTTACTGATTTACTGTGGAAATTAAGAAAAATATAGTAAATATTTATCCTTTTTAATAGCAATTTTATTTAGTAGAAAACTATGGAATAGATTAAGACAAATTCCATTATAATACATAAGGCCAGTTCTCTGAATACATGTGTGTGATTGTGTTGTAGAAACTATAAACACAAAGCCAGTGAAAGTAAGTGTTCCTTTTTTAAACTATACAAACTGCCAAGTAACTTTAAAAGCCAAAGACAACTGATACAAGATTACAATAGGATAGCTGCAATTGGGATTGCTGCCAAATTGGATATGAAACACAAATATTACAACAAAACTTGTATGGTTTACTGATAATCTGTTGCTTCTTAGAATGTTTTTTTTCTATAGGTCTGAGCTATGTATAAAAATGACTGATTAAAGACATACAGTATATACATTAGACATATTATCAATAATGTCAGAAAATATGTGCATATGGTTGCCATTATATGGATAATCCGCCAGTGCAACTGCACCAGAGTCTTCACCTCCGGAGGGCCATCATGGCCCCTCCCTTTCCTCACATTTCTTCTTATGGACCCTGTGTCTTATCTTGCTGTCTTTTCAGACATCTATGACCCCCCAGTGGCCCATCTGCAGTCCCCAGCAGTCCCTACAGCCCTCTCTGGTCCCCAACGTCTCCAACCTCTATTTTCTCTCCTTTCTCCTCTTTCTCCCGGTCACTCCCTCTCCCCTTCATTCCCTCTATCCTTCCTATTCTTCTTTCCAATTTTTATCTCTTCACTCTCCTCTGCCTTCCTCTTTTCTTATTCCCCTTCTCCCCCTCTTGTCCCCATTTCCCACTTTTGTCTCTAACCTGATTTCTGTTTCTTTTGACAATTCTTCTCCCCTATTCTCCCCATCTTCTCTCTTACTTCTTCTCTATTCCCTTACCCATCCCTCTTTTAATCTCTCCCTCCGTCTCTTTTTCCTCTTTTCTACCTCTCATGTCTCCTTTCCTACTTTTCACATTAATCTCTCCCATTCTCGCTTTTTTCTCTCTTTCTCCTCTATTCCACAATTTTTTCTTAATTATCCCTATTCTCCTCCCCACTCTCCCCCTCTTGTCTCTCTCTCCTCATTTTCTACCCTATCCACTTTACCCTCATCTTCCAGTCCTCTCTATCTCATTCCCTCTACTCTTTACTTTCTCTCTCTTCCTTCCCTTTCTCACTCCTGCTTCAATTGCTCTCTTCTTCCTTCTCACTTTACCCTCTTGCTATACTCCCCATATCCATCCCTTCCTCTCCCCTCCCCTTACAAGCTGGTTCCTCTCTCTGAAGCTGTTGAAGAAGATCCCTCAAAGTGGCTTGTGAGGGGGTGTGAGGTCTGCCACTGGACATAGCAGGCCTTTCGATGGGCTGTGATGATGACTGAGGTGCCAGTGGGGATGGTGATGACAGAGGTGCCTGTAGGGATGGTGTTGGTGTTGGCTGTGTCGATGGTGTCAGTGTTAGCTGTGTCGATGGTGTCGGTGCCAGTTGTAATGCCCGTGTTGGGGGAGCACATGTTGGGGGAGCCCATGTTGGGGGAGTCCATGTTGGGGGAGCCCATGTTGGGGTCCTGTCAAGGCATCCATGGTATTGGAGAAGGTGGCAGTGGTGGGCCTGCTGATGGTTGCCTCCAGTACCAGGACATCTGTGAACATGACGGTGGTTGCTGGCTCCAAAACATGTGTTGTTGAGGTGGAGATCGCTGAAGAGGCTAAGAACGTGCCCATGATGCATGGGAGGGCCTGGGGGGAGATTCACAGACTGGAGACCTGATGATGATGGACCAACTTCCTGTGATAATTCCAGGCCCACTGAACTGGTTTTGCCTTCTGGGGCTATATCTGGTTCCTCCTCCAGTGGAGCCAACACCACCGCCTAGTGTTTGAGTTGGGATTATCTAAACAACTGTTTGTTTTGTGTTTCCATATCCCTGACATCATGGTCACTTATAATTGGCTGTGGTGATTTTTTTAGCAGATAAACATTGACCTGTATCATGAGCAGTTTGGATCATGGCTCATATAAATATATGTAATCCTGCTGCGGTGTGCCATTTGCAGTTCGTTAGGACACATGCTCAGCTGAATCTGTTATGCAGTGTGTGAGACTGAGCAATCTGTGACCAATTCTCAGCAATGGTTGTTAACATGCAGATGATATATGGTACAGGTTAGGCTAGAACATGACACGCACATGCAGTCATTCAGAGACTGTATCCACAAATGCTGCAGTGTGCGCGCCCATACATGTACTCTCTTTTGGATGTTAAATCAATATTTATCTATTTGGTGACTGTTAATCAGAATCAGTTTGAACTGCAAGTATTGGACAGACATTTTATTGATAACAATCCTGGTTATGATATGTCTGCTTCCTGGATTTACATAGGAATTGCAGTCCCATATATCATTAGCTGTGATCAGAGAGATTACAGTGCTGCATTGCTATTGTATGGCAATTATCTGTGTTTGGTGTTCATGTGCGTGCATATGAGGGTGTGATAGTGTATATGATACTCACATTGCATGGTGCTTGGAAAACCCATGTCCACCTGTCCTGGAAGATCAACTACTGCAGCTGGCTCAATCCACTCCCTCAGGGTCCTCTCCCACTCTGTATAGGCTATAATGGGTGGTGGTCCACCACTGGTTGCACAAGCTGCCCTGGCCTCCTCTGCCATCTTCCTGTTCACCTTCATCCGGCTGTCATCATATTTGTGCTTGACAGACTTCACATCCATTTTGGCATAACCCAACAGCTGTAGCAACCTCACTCCATGTATGATGCTTTAGCGGGCATGGATTTCTGTGATGAGGATCCTCATCTCATCTGGGGTATAATTGAGGGCCATGTGCCTCTTGCCCTTGTAACTGTCCCTGGGGTTCTTGGCCTTGCTGTTCTCTCCGTGGGGCCAGACCCTCCTCACCTTTACCTCCCCCCTGGGATCAGGCCCCTTACCCTCTGCCCCTATTCTTTATGTGCCCACATCTGGGGGCACATCGCTCCCACCCTCCTGCTCTCCTACACCTCTACCTCCCCTACCCTGACTCCTCGTCTCACTCTCTTCATACCGCTACCTTTTCTTCTCTCTACCATGGATGTTCTCTTCTCCTCACTCTCCTCCTCTCCTCACTCTCATACTCTCCTCCGGTGTTCTCCTCACTCTTCTGCCATACCAATAATTAAAAATGTAATCCAAGGATAAATCAATATAATATGTACGTGTATATGTATGAAGTGAAACAAAAATGTGTTTTTTGCGTGTATTATATTATGGATATGGCGGGGAGTGGGTAGGTAGGTGGAGGGGGGGGGGGGGGGGTGTATATATGTGCTGTTGCCTGACACTATTTATAGCTATGTACATATATTAATCTATGTGTGTGAATTATGTGATATCAGTAAATATGTGTGTTGCAAATTAAGGGCCCTATTAAATTCTCCCTCGTAGTTCTCTCGGTGCTCGCAAAAGGCAGTTTTCCTGCTGTTTGCGAGAACCGAATCTCTCGCAGCCTGCTTTACGATATGACTGCGAGAAAATGGCCGAGAATAGGCTCCGAGAGAGCTACGTAGCCTTAAATCTATGCACGAGTCTCGCATATCGTAAGAATCCCTACGTGGACAAAAAGTCCACGCAAGGGATCCGAAAGCCTCTACGTGCTGCCTCGGAACAGCCCGAGACAGCAGCGTGAGGCTCCCCCCTGCACCCTATACACATCCCCATGCTGCAGGGGTCTCTATCAGGACCCCTGCAGCACCCCCACATTAACCCCTTGCAGCGGGGGTCCCCGATCTGCATAGATCAGGCCCCCCGCTGCATTTAAAACTTTTAAATTCCCCGCCGCGGCTCCTTAAAGGGACCGCGGCACACTATTAGCCAATCCCGGCCGCGGCACTTAAAATTAACCCCCCTCTATGCTGGGGGTCCCCATCGGGACCCCCGAAGTGTCCCCACATAAACCCATTGCAGGGGGGGTCCCCGATCTGCATAGATCAGGCCCCCCGCTGCATTTAAAACTTTTAAATTCCCCGCCGCGGCTCCTTAAAGGGACCGCGGCACACTATTAGCCAATCCCGGCCGCGGCACTTAAAATTAACCCCCCTCTATGCTGGGGGTCCCCATCGGGACCCCCGAAGTGTCCCCATATAAACCCCCTGCAGCGGGGGGCCCCGATCGGCACCGATCGTGACCCTGCTGCAATTCAATTTTAAATTTCCCGCCTCGCGGGTCCTCAAAGGACCGTAAAGGTCCTGAAAGGACTCGCACTAAAAATAATAACCCCAGGCAACTATAATTACCCCATTAACTCATGATGGTCAATCCAGACCACCATAAGGCCTAAATTAACCCATTAACTCATGGTGGTCAATCCAGACCACCATAAGACCTAAATTAACCCATTAACTCATGGTGGTCAATCCAGACCACCATAAGACCTAAATTAACCCATTAACTCATGATGGTCAATCCAGACCACCATAAGACCTAAATTAACCCATTAACTCATGATGGTCAATCCAGACCACCATAAGGCCTAAATTAACCCATTAACTCATGATGGTCAATACAGACCAGCATAAGGCCTAAATTAACCCATTAACTCATGATGGTCAATACAGACCAGCATAAGGCCTAAATTAACCCATTAACTCATGATGGTCAATACAGACCACCATAAGACCTAAATTAACCCATTAACTCATGATGGTCAATCCAGACCACCATAAGGCCTAAATTAACCCATTAACTCATGATGGTCAATACAGACCAGCATAAGGCCTAAATTAACCCATTAACTCATGATGGTCAATACAGACCACCATAAGACCTAAATTAACCCATTAACTCATGATGGTCAATCCAGACCACCATAAGACCTTAATTAACCCATTAACTCATGATGGTCAATCCAGACCACCATAAGACCTAAATTAACCCATTAACTCATGATGGTCAATCCAGACCACCATAAGGCCTAAATTAACCCATTAACTCATGATGGTCAATACAGACCACCATAAGGCCTAAATTAACCCATTAACTCATGATGGTCAATACAGACCAGCATAAGGCCTAAATTAACCCATTAACTCATGATGGTCAATACAGACCAGCATAAGGCTCTATTTAACCCCATCAGTCCCATAAGGGTATATTATTACCATTATGGGCCTGTTACAACCCAACATTAACCACATAAGTGCCATGATGGTCCTCAAGGACCATCATGACACTAACTACAAACACTACACTATAACCCCCAATAAACCATTTAATCTAAACTAACCCCCCTCTACACTAATCTATTAACACTTACACTACCTACCTACACTACCTACCCCCTAATAAACCTCCCCAACACTCTAATTACAAAAAACAAAAAACCTACAGTACAAAAAACAAAAAAACCTACAGTACAGAAAACAAAAAAAAATTACACACCTGAAAAGGAAAGACAGATAAACACAATACAATAATACATATAATACATTACATACATTACATACAATACATGACATTACATATAATATATTAAATATAATATATTAAATATAATATATTACATATAATACATTACATACATTACATACAATACATGACATTACATATAATATATTAAATATAATATATTAAATATAATATATTACATATAATACATTACATACATTACATACAATACATGACATTACATATAATATATTAAATATAATATATTAAATATAATATATTACATATAATATATTACATATAGTCCTAATCAAATACCCCCTATCTATCTAACATACAATCTATTTAATTTAAAATAAATCCTAACTATATCAAATACATCCCCCTATCTATCTAATATACAAAAAATCCTAACTACATACACAGACCCTTATTCTAAAATAAAATAAAATAATTACAGTCCTAACTACATACACAGACCCTAATTCTAAGCTAAAATCAATAAATTAAGACCACTTACCTTTAAGATGTTGCTTCAGATCACTAACCTATGGGTCAAACAAAAAAAAAAATTAGTACAAAACATTAACATCAAATAAATAAACATTCTATACATTCTACATATTCAACTCACCTTTACAGCATGTCCAGTCACTGTTAAGCTCTTCCGGCGCGGCCCTGTTAAAAAAAAAAAACACAATACATGAATACATGAATACAATATATAAACAATAAATAAAATACACAAATAAACATCTAAATATACATTTAACTTACCTCCCCGCGATGTCCCCGGCCTTCTCTCCTTCAGCCCCGGCTGGGCCGCGGAACCATCCGCGCTCTAAAAAAAAAAAAGAAAAAAAACTAACGGAGGTCTGCACTGGCAGACCTCCCCGACGCTACTGAACCTCCCGGAGTCGTTTCCGGGAGGAAATTGGCATTGGCGGCTTGTGATTGGCTGAAAAAGCTGTCTATCAATTTCAGCCAATCAAAAGTCGTCAATGTGTGAGCCAATCAGGATGGGATACACCCCAATATCCCACCCTGATTGGCTAAAACACTTGTCTATCTTTATGGGAACCAATCACAACGCTCAGATGCCTTCAGCCAATCACTATGGGATACACCCCCACGGAGTGATTGGTAGAAGACATCTGCGCATCCTGATTGGCTCCTACATTGACGACTTTTGATTGGCTGACAGCTTTTTCAGCCAATCACAAGCCGCCAATGCCAATTTCCTCCCGGAAACGACTCCGGGAGGTTCAGTAGCGTCGGGGAGGTCTGCCAGTGCAGACCTCCGTTAGTTTTTTTTTTATTTTTTTTTAGAGCGCGGATGGTTCCGCGGCCCAGCCGGGGCTGAAGGAGAGAAGGCCGGGGACATCGCGGGGAGGTAAGTTAAATGTATATTTAGATGTTTATTTGTGTATTTTATTTATTGTTTATATATTGTATTCATGTATTCATGTATTGTGTTTTTTTTTTTTAACAGGGCCGCGCCGGAAGAGCTTAACAGTGACTGGACATGCTGTAAAGGTGAGTTGAATATGTAGAATGTATAGAATGTTTATTTATTTGATGTTAATGTTTTGTACTAATTTTTTTTTTTGTTTGACCCATAGGTTAGTGATCTGAAGCAACATCTTAAAGGTAAGTGGTCTTAATTTATTGATTTTAGCTTAGAATTAGGGTCTGTGTATGTAGTTAGGACTGTAATTATTTTATTTTATTTTAGAATAAGGGTCTGTGTATGTAGTTAGGATTTTTTGTATATTAGATAGATAGGGGGATGTATTTGATATAGTTAGGATTTATTTTAAATTAAATAGATTGTATGTTAGATAGATAGGGGGTATTTGATTAGGACTATATGTAATATATTATATGTAATATATTATATTTAATATATTATATTTAATATATTATATTTAATATATTATATGTAATGTCATGTATTGTATGTAATGTATGTAATGTATTATATGTAATATATTATATTTAATATATTATATTTAATATATTATATGTAATGTCATGTATTGTATGTAATGTATGTAATGTATTATATGTATTATTGTATTGTGTTTATCTGTCTTTCCTTTTCAGGTGTGTAATTTTTTTTATTTTCTGTAGTGGGGGGTGGGGTTGTAATGTATTTTTTTGTTTTCTGTAGTGGGGGGTGGGGTTGTAATTTTTATTTTTTCTGTACTGTAGGTTTTTTTGTTTTTTGTACTGTAGGTTTTTTGTTTTCTGTGCTGTAGGTTTATTGTTTTTTGTAATTAGAGTGTTGGGGAGGTTTATTAGGGGGTAGGTAGTGTAGGTAGGTAGTGTAAGTGTTAAAAGATTAGTGTAGAGGGGGGTTAGTTTAGATTAAATGGTTTATTGGGGGTTATAGTGTAGTGTTTGTAGTTAGTGTCATGATGGTCCTTGAGGACCATCATGGCACTTATGTGGTTAATGTTGGGCTGTAACAGGCCCATAATGGTAATAATATACCCTTATGGGACTGATGGGGTTAAATAGAGCCTTATGGTGGTCTGTATTGACCACCATGAGTTAATGGGTTAATTTAGGCCTTATGGTGGTCTGTATTGACCACCATGAGTTAATGGGTTAATTTAGGCCTTATGGTGGTCTGTATTGACCACCATGAGTTAATGGGTTAATTTAGGCCTTATGGTGGTCTGGATTGACCACCATGAGTTAATGGGTTAATTTAGGCCTTATGGTGGTCTGTATTGACCACCATGAGTTAATGGGTTAATTTAGGCCTTATGGTGGTCTGGATTGACCACCATGAGTTAATGGGTTAATTTAGGCCTTATGGTGGTCTGTATTGACCACCATGAGTTAATGGGTTAATTTAGGCCTTATGGTGGTCTGGATTGACCATCATTACTTAATGGGTTAATTTAGGCCTTATGGTGGTCTGGATTGACCATCATTACTTAATGGGTTAATTTAGGCCTTATGGTGGTCTGTATTGACCACCATGAGTTAATGGGTTAATTTAGGCCTTATGGTGGTCTGGATTGACCATCATTACTTAATGGGTTAATTTAGGCCTTATGGTGGTCTGTATTGACCACCATGAGTTAATGGGTTAATTTAGGCCTTATGGTGGTCTGGATTGACCATCATTACTTAATGGGTTAATTTAGGCCTTATGGTGGTCTGGATTGACCACCATGAGTTAATGGGTTAATTTAGGCCTTATGGTGGTCTGGATTGACCATCATTACTTAATGGGTTAATTTAGGCCTTATGGTGGTCTGGATTGACCATCATTACTTAATGGGTTAATTTAGGCCTTATGGTGGTCTGGATTGACCACCATGAGTTAATGGGTTAATTTAGGCCTTATGGTGGTCTGGATTGACCATCATGAGTTAATGGGTTAATTTAGGCCTTATGGTGGTCTGTATTGACCACCATGAGTTAATGGGTTAATTTAGGCCTTATGGTGGTCTGGATTGACCATCATTACTTAATGGGTTAATTTAGGCCTTATGGTGGTCTGTATTGACCACCATGAGTTAATGGGTTAATTTAGGCCTTATGGTGGTCTGGATTGACCATCATTACTTAATGGGTTAATTTAGGCCTTATGGTGGTCTGGATTGACCACCATGAGTTAATGGGTTAATTTAGGCCTTATGGTGGTCTGGATTGACCATCATTACTTAATGGGTTAATTTAGGCCTTATGGTGGTCTGGATTGACCATCATTACTTAATGGGTTAATTTAGGCCTTATGGTGGTCTGGATTGACCACCATGAGTTAATGGGTTAATTTAGGCCTTATGGTGGTCTGGATTGACCATCATGAGTTAATGGGGTAATTATAGTTGCCTGGGGTTAATATTTTTAGTGCGAGTCCTTTCAGGACCTTTACGGTCCTTTGAGGACCCGCGAGGCGGGAAATTTAAAATTGAATTGCAGCAGGGTCACGATCGGTGCCGATCGGGGCCCCCCGCTGCAGGGGGTTTATATGGGGACACTTCGGGGGTCCCGATGGGGACCCCCAGCATAGAGGGGGGTTAATTTTAAGTGCCGCGGCCGGGATTGGGTAATAGTGTGCCGCGGCCCCTTTAAGGAGCCGCGGCGGGGAATTTAAAAGTTTTAAATGCTGCGGGGGGCCTGATCTATGCAGATCGGGGACCCCCCCCTGCAATGGGTTTATGTGGGGACACTTCGGGGGTCCCGATGGGGACCCCCAGCATAGAGGGGGGTTAATTTTAAGTGCCGCGGCCGGGATTGGGTAATAGTGTGCCGCGGCCCCTTTAAGGAGCCGCGGCGGGGAATTTAAAAGTTTTAAATGCAGCGGGGGCCTGATCAGTGCCGATCGGGGACCCCCGCTGCAAGGGGTTAATGTGTGGGGGCTGCGGGGGTTCCTATGGACCCCTGCAGCAAGGTGTTCATGTGAGGACACTTCGGGGGTCCCGACAGGGACCCCCGCATTGAGGGGGGGTTCATTTTAGGTGCCTGGGGGGGGTTTGGAGTACCCCCCACGGCAATGCTTATGTGGGGGACTGCCGCGGAGGTCCCTTTTAGGACCCCCGCAGCACTTGATGAGGAGTGGGAGCCTGCGATATCATCTCGCAGGCTGTCACTCCTCATGTACATTTACGCAGTGTAGATACGTACGGCCCTGCTGCGTAGCTCACACGTTGCTCGCAGCAGGGCTAATTTAATAGCATTGTAAGTTAGAGAAACTTTGCAGTACGTAGGGCTTAAGTAGAAGCCTCTTATTTACGAGGCTGGAATTTAATAGGGCCCTAAGTGTTAATATTTCTGCTCCTTCCCTCTCTCTTCAAAACTCTGGAACCCACCGACGCTTAGACCTGTGTGTTGACATTCTCAGCTACAGCACAGTCAAGAACTTTCAGTTTTCAGGTTTCAAGTTTCCAGTGGCTATTAAAGTCCTTTCCCGGGGCATTCATTAGTGTTCTACGGTTCCTATTGGTTAATTGGGCTATGACAGGATCGGCAATTGCAGGCTTGCTTAACTTTGGCTCCCTTCAAGTTTTTATCCTCAGTGAATTGGTAGGCCAGATTTATATTGACTAGGCCTGATTTATACTGGCTTTGAACTGGCAGGCGAGAATAAAGAGCATTATTAAAAATGTATAACTAAATATACAAATTTATATATTTATACATCTTATATGAAATTAGTAAACAGTTGGGCATTTATAAATGATGTCCCAAGTGTTTAAACTGTGCCATTTATTATAATAATATTATGCTTGCTAGGAGATTCTCCCTGACAGTCAGTAGGATACTGAAAATAGCTGGTGGGTTGCATCTGGTATGTGGGCCTCCAGCTGGATAGCACAGAATTACATTATTAATATTTTACTGCTCCTATACAATAATGTACAACAAAAATGACTAAGTCTCCCACCCAGCTTCTCCATGTTTTGAACTCCTAGAAGTTTTGCTGTTCTGTTGCATTATCCTAGAGCCACAGCCACTGCTTAATCAAGTACTCAACTTCAGGGTTCATATCCACTAATTAGTGCTGTAGCGTCATATGAAATACAATATAATTTCTGGTTACAATGAGTCTCCATGCAGCAAACACTGTCCATTGTTTAAAAACACTTACAAATAACATTATCCAAATGATTTTTCATAACAATAATTATCATTAGTTGGAAAGAATATTGTATTGTCCATTGGCCTGTTGATAATGTTGTTGTTCAGTTGTGAACCTATGGACAGTAACATGCCAAGCACATTGGTCAGCCACTGCCCCTATGAGCTCCCTCAAGCTCATGTTCATTGCTTCAATGATCTCATTGCTTCAATTTTCTCCACCTCTGCCTTCCCTTTCTTCATGTGCCTTCAATATTTCCCAGCAACAGAGACTTCTCTAGGAAATTAAATGGCTGAATATTTTAGTGTAATCTTATGCTGAAAATGTCCAGTAAACAGTTTCACTTGATTTCTGTTAGTATTGATTTGTTGGGGACTCTAAGCAGTCTGCTCCAGCACCACAATTCAGAGGAAATCAATTATACAGTGCTCAGCCTTCTTTATGGTCCAGCTCTCACATCTGTATGTTACTACTGGGAATATCATAATTCTAACTATGCAGACTTTTTCATCTTTACTTTGCAATAGCTTGTCAAGACTTGCCATAACTTTTCTCTGCAGAAGCAAATATATTTTAATTTAATTGCTGCAGTCACCATCTGCAGAGATCTTGGAGGCCAGAAAAATAAAATCTGTCACTGCCTCCACTTCTTCTCAATATATTTTCCAGGAGCTGCGACTGCTGTTTTCTGATCTTTGACTTTTTAATGTTGAGCAGTAGGCCAGCATTTATACTCTCTTTAATTAATAGGCCATTTAATTCCTCCTCTCTTTCAGCCTTTGGAGTGGCATTGTTCACGTATCACAAGGTTGTTTATATTTCTCCCAGCAATGTTAACTCAGTGTTTGGATTTTTCCAGCCCAGACATATGATGTATTCCACATATAAGTTAAATAAAGGTAACAATATAAACCTTGCATTCTTTCCTGATCTTGATGAATTTGGTTCCATTGGTTCTGCTTGTGACTTCTTGATCCATATACAGATTACTAAGGGGGCGGATGAGATGGTCTGGTACTCCAATCTCTTTAAGAACTTCGAAAATTTCTATCATTATCCACACAGTGAAATGCTTTGAATAGTCTATGAAGCAGTAATTGTTTTTTTCTGGAACTATCGTGCTTTCTCTATTATCCAATGGAAATTAGCAATGTGAACTCTTGTGCCTGTGCAAAACATCTGATAGTTCTCTGTCCATACATTACTGCAGCTGAGCTTGCAGTATCTTAAGCATTACCTTGTTGCTATTTGAAATGAATGCAAATATTTATTTATTAGAACACTTTGGCACTGCCTTTTTTCCAGTCCACTGGAAAGTTCCATCAACTCCTGCAGCCTTGTTATCAGTAAGGCTGGCTATGGCCCATCCCACTTCACTCTCCAAGATGTCTGGCTTATTGGATAAAATATTGAGCTTATCAATGCTGTTAAAGTCTTTTCTGTATAGATCTTCTGTGTAATCCTGCAATCTCTTCTTTATCTGATCTGCTTCTGTGAAGTTTCTACCATTTTTTTGTTTTTAAAAGGCCCACTTTGGCATAAATGGTTCCCTTGAGATTCCCAATTTTCCCAAAGTTATTCCTTGACTTTCCCATGTTGTAATCTTCTATCTCTTTACATTATAGAATGTCTCCATGTCTCTTCTTGCTATCCTCTAGAACTATGTATGCAGCTGGACAAATGTTTTCATTTTTCCACAACCTTTTACTTTCCTTGTTTCCTGTGTTCCTTGTTATCTGTATTGAAGCCTCATGTGTTGTGTACCACTTTAAAAGTGTCAGAAATGCAGCCGTAAAGGAAGAAGAGCATGGTAGTTTGCCACAATACATATACACATATACACATAAATACATACACACACACAAGGTATGTATGTAATTAATGTTTTTTAGATTTTTTTGTTGCCCAGGTAAATACAGATTACATCCTTTTTTATAGTTGTTCTCTATTCACGTGTAAGTTTAAATGCAACCCTTAATAGTGAGCCCCAATAAAGCATATTACAGCTAAATTCTGTCTTCTTTTAGTTCAAACTTTCTCAATACAAAATATGTTTAATTGATATCACATTTCAATTTTCTTGCTCATCTGTTCTGTGGTGAAATGAAAATCAGCAGCTGTGTTTTTTTTTGGGTGTTAAGATGTAATTTTTGCTTTTATATCAGTAACTTTTGTATATTATTTGTGCATCCTGGTTCATTCTGCAGCTCTGATTAACATGTACACAGTGCTGTGAGTGTCAGACACATGCATAGATAAGAAAGTCCTATCTCCTCTCAGGATTTTATTTCTGTCCAGCTGTGAGGGGATTAGAATCTGATATCTGAAAAGACTGAACCACAAGTGTAGACATAGTAAATACCAAGTGTCAGAACAGCCTGCAATCAAAGCCAATACATCTCCTTTCTCTATTTATTTCAGTGCTAGATGAACTGGTCAGACATGGCAATCATCAGTGGGGGTTGGGACAAAACCCTCCCAGATTTATCTATGTTTATATGTATGTATATATAAGCTATTTTATGGAATGTATCCCCCCCCCCCCCCCCAGAATTTTTCTGGCTCCTACACCCCTGGTTCTAAGTCTTTAATCTGTTCTCAATGGCACAATGTTAATAGGAATCAATGTATATTGAAATAATCCGTTCCGGTTTTTCACATTTTCTCACATTTTATTTTGAACAAAACCTTAAAACTAAACAGTCATTGCTAAACAACAATAATTACATCAAAATAACTTGGAATTTAAATTCACTTTAATTGTAATGAGAACAAATAACAGAGAATTTAACTTCACTTTAACTCTGCAGTTCTGAGAGAACTTGAGGTCCCAGTGGGGTGGTGCCAATGTATAGGAAGAGAAGGAGGAGACAGGTTATTGCTTGGAAGGGAAGTCCATTTCCTTTCCACTTGCACAGGGGATGTTTGTCATTTATGCCTCTTAACACCACTACACCCTGCTGGAGACTCTGCTGGAGACTGTGATGTAGGCAGTTTCACTAGAAACCTATTAAGGGAAACTTCCTTCTGTCTTCGTTGCAAAATGTTTCTGAAGTGAGACATTGTTTTATCATTAAACAAGTCCACAACACAACTTGAGTGAGCTTGGTCAGGGTGATAGTGTTCAACAACATTTTGTAATTCAGCCAATTTAGCACACATTTCTCTTCCGTCCACTTTACCTGAAGAAGAAAGTTCATCAGCCCCTCCCTCTTGCTGCTCTCTCTAAAGTTCCTGCAGCTCATCAGTGCTGAGTTCTTCTCTGTGCTCCTCCACTAGATCTTCAATGTCTTTGTTAGTCACCTCCAGGGCAATGGACTTGCCTAGAGACACAATGTCCTCCATTATTCTGCTAGGTTCAGCCTCCAAGTTTACCAAAGCTACAGCTTCTGGTCACAATTTCCTCCTGCCACAGTCCATGGTCTTGCGAGAGACCTCATGCCAGTAGTTATATATCAGAGTGACACAGTGAAGAATATTGAAATGGTCCATCCAGAACTCTCTAAGGGTTAACTGAGTATCTGAGGCCATTTCAAAGCACCTCTGGAAGATGGCCTTGGTATACAGATTCTTAAAGTTAGAGATCTGGTCCATTGGCTGGATCAGAGGAGTTGTTATCAGGGGAAAGAAATCCCCAGTTATGAACTTTAAGTCCTCCAGAAAGTTGTCCTCCATGCCTGGAGGGGGAGCATGAGTATTGTCCATGATTTAGAGAGTCCTCAGAGGCTGTTCTTTTTCCTCCAAATATTTCTTCACAGTTGGGCCAAACACTTTGTTCATCCATTCAGTGAAGTACATTCTGTTGACCTTCCACATGACACTTAAGCTTCTTTTCTGCAAATATTCCCTCTTAAAACCTCTGGGGTTCTCGCTATGGTACACAAGTAGTTGCTTTATTTTTAAATCCCCATTAGCATTCCCACACACCAACAGAGTTAGCCTATCCTTTATCGGCTTGTGCCCTGGCAATTACTTTTCTTCTTGTGTGTAGTAGGTTCTGGTAGGCATCTTCTTCCAAAATAATAAATTCTTGTCACAGTTGAACACTTGTTGTGGAAGAAAAGCCTCAGTTTATACATAATCTCTGAACTCCTTAACAAACATTTTGGCAGATTCTTTGTCGGCACTTGCTGTCTCTACATGCCTCACCACGCTGTGAATGCTGGTTCGCTTTCTGAATTTCTCAAGCCAACCGTGATTGGCTTTAAATTCTTCACAGCTCTCATCACTTGCTGTAGGCTTGTCAGATTGTCAGTGTTCAGAATTCAGTTGTTTGGCTTTCTTGCATATCAAATCCTGGGAAATACCATCACACAGTAATTGGCTGGTTTCTCAACTTCCTCCAGTGTCTTTGACTGTTGCTTGGTGATGGTGCTCACACCTCTAGCCACACAGGCTCTATTAATGGCTTCCTTATTTTTCAGAATGCTAGCGATTGCTGTTACTGGCATTTTAAACTCATATGCAGCTACCACCATCATACTTGGCTATTATATCTTTTTTGTGTTCTATGGTGATTCTCTAATTTTTCATGATATAGGCACAGACTGGACTTGGGCTCAATTTGGGCTCTTGCAGGCACAGGCCGGACTTGAGCTCTTACAGGCACAGGCTTGGCTTGGGCTCAATTTGGGCTCTTGCAGGTCGCAGGCTAAACTTGGGCTCAATTTGGGCTTTTGCAGGCACAGTCTGGATTTGGGCTTTGACAGACACAGGCTGGAATTGAGCTCTTACAGGCTCAACTTGGGCTCAATTTGGGCTCTTGCAGGCACAGGTCAGACTTGGGCTCAATTTGGGCACTTGTAGGCACAGGCTGGATTTGGGTTCTTGTGGGCACAGGCCGGATTTGGGTTTGATTTGAACTAATGCAGACACAGGCGATTTGGGATATTACTGGCACAGGCTGTATTTGGGCTCAATTTGGGCTATTTCAGTCACTGGTAACTAGAATTATTGCAGGGAGAGCCTGTAGCAGTCGCAAGTGCCACTTAACCTAGGTAGCAACTCAAACCGAGGCTGACATTTCCAGAGGAGATGCGACTTAACCTGAAAACGTCTTGAATCAAGGCAGACTTTAACTGAGGTACCACTGTATGTTGCTCGACTGCATATTTGCATTCTTAGGTTGTCCATCTTTGTAGGGAACTTTGCTTTTTAGGAGAAAATCCATCTGTCATTCTCAGCTTCCAAAATGTATTATTAAAGGGATATGTAAATTTGCTGGATCATGAATGCATCTAAAAGAGGAAAATTAGTAGTGTACACAAAAAATGTTTGCAGGAAAAAAATCTTAAACAAGCATTTAAACACTCACATTGAAGTCAGCAACATGTCTTGTCATTTCTGACGGTTGAACATTAGGGTTAACACCCTCCAAACCCATGCTAAATTAGTATCAAATGTAAAATGATTTGTTTTGGCCAATCACGTTAGCTGACACTTTTGAATTGACTCTGGGTTCCTGCTTGTGCTGTAAAGCAGCTTGGGATATGTAGTGTATCACTGATATGTGCTACATATTGCTGATGACATAAAGTCAGAAGGCTGCAAGTAGATTGGCTGAGAAAGCAACAGCAGGTAAATAGTGGGTTAATATTGCTCCCCTGATACTTCATGCTGATTGGGGGGATCAGATGCCTGCTTTATGAGATGTGCTGCATACACATAAGCTGCTTTTTGCCTATAGAGTGCAGAAATGTATTAATTCATGAAACTTTCATATCCCTTTAATAAATAGGAATAACCCTCCATATAATATTGGAAGTTATCCATATCTGGATGTTTTTGTATTACTAAATACAGAAATGTTTTGCTTATGGACAGTAAGTATTCAGAAATAAAAAAGTTATTATCATCAGTAGAATTTGATATAAAACATATTTGAACATTATTTAATCAGTGCTGTCCTGTTTAATATTAAAAAAGCAGTTTTATTTGATTGTGAACAGTGTGCTTATTGGTGTAATATCTATCACATTACCAATGTTGAACTATGGGAGGCTATATTGTAATGGCTGTTTAGAATAAAAGTCTGTACCTGTCAGAAATAAGCCTGCTTTGACCTTAACCTGCTAGAGGTGTCCAGCTGTGGCCCAAACTTGTGTCAGTCCTTTTGAAACTGCTCCACTTTCATTCATTGACTTTGCTATTCCTGCTCTCTGGTCTACTGCTTGCAGTAACACTCAGGCCCCTATTCAATTAAGCAATTGTTGGTAACTGAAGCCTGGAATGTAGCCTGTAAACTAATTTGCTATTCAATTGGCAGGTTACAGGTTGAAAAAACTTGCAGTTGTTAAAATTGTAACTCCCTACCCATCTAAGCCTTTGATCTTTTAAGCCTGTAAATGTTACAATCGCAAATCGGTATTTAATTGCTACAATTCCTCAAGCCTGCAAATTTTTCACACCTGTAAATGGCAAATGTAGAAGAAAATCCTAGGAGTTCCAGATAGGACTCACACTTTAAAAGACGGTAAAAGCGATGAAAGACATTATAATTAATTGCACAAGTCTCAAGCTCTCAATGTTGCAATTTTTTAAACATTTATTTTAATGTTTCCTTTCCGTGTCATATCAAGCTCAGGAATCAATGAGTTAGTACATATCAGGTCACCCATATGGACTAGAACAGTATCGCCATTCATTTTTATTATTTTGTACATTGCTTGATTGCGAGTCCGATTGCATATCAGACCTCTAAACCCTAATTGATTGACGTTTAACCTCCATGTTTCACTGACGTCATGACAGTCTCGTTTACTATTGACTGTTTCTAAATCGGTAGTTACGTCCTTGCTTAATTGATCATGATCATGCCTTGAAATGCTACTTATGATTGCATGGTTTACGGTTTTGGCTTTCGGCCCGTAAATTGCGGGCTTGTTCAATTGAATCGCTTTGTAAATGTAACAAATTTCAAGCCTGCAGACTTACCGTATTTTTCGCCGTATAAGACGCACTTTTTCTTCCCCAAAACTGGGGGAGGAAAGTTGGTGCGTCTTATACGGCGAATATACCTTTTCAAACTGCCTCTGTCCTCTTGATCTCACCCCAGCGCTTCCTACCAGCATCGTGTCGGCCGGTGCGTCCTAGTGACGTCACACACGCAACGCTGCAGTACTCGAGGAGTGCTGGTAGGAAGCGCTGGGGTGAGATCAAGATGGCAGAGATCAGAAGAAAGGTGAGGATCAGGAGGGTCAGGGAGGGTCAAGGGCTCCCAAATGCTGCAGTATATGTATGTATGTGTATGTGTGCATGTATGTGCATGTATGTATGTGTGTGTATGTATGTGTGTGTATGTGTGCATGTATGTATGTATATGTATGTATGTATGTGTATGTATGTATATGTATGTATGTGTATGTATATTTATGTGTATATGTATGTATGTGTATCTATATATATATATATATATATATATATATATATATGTATATTTATGTGTGTATGTATATGTATGTATGTGCATATATATATATATATATATATATATATATATATATTTGTGTGTAATGTAGGTGTGTATCTGTGTGTAAAGTGTATTTGTGTTTGATTCAGATTTTTTTTTTCTTGTTTTCCTCCTCTAAAAACTAGGTGCGTCTTATCTGCCGGTGCGTCTTATAGGGCGAAAAATACGGTACTTACTTACTTGCAATTGAATAGGGGCCAAAATTTCTGTTTTAAGACTAGGAGCTGCTTAAACGGTCATTTATCTCACTGTAGGTGAGCACAAAATTGTATCTAAATTATCTATATTTTCAAATTACACCAATAACAGTTAAGAAATTTTAAGTTTTGAGTCTGGTTACATAACAAAGTGCCATGATTTATAGCAGGTTTTTCCTGAACTCGGGAATGTACTCAAAAGTTAACCTATAACTGATCTGATTAGGTGACTCCAACATTCCATACTCTGCACAGATAGATGAGGTGAAAGTTAACCTCTGTTTTTCTTTTGCTTACTACACAGAGCTGCAGCTATGTGTCTGGCTAGGGGCATGTCAGTGACTCATGTAAACACAAATTACATTTATTTGATTTCTTAGTGAAAAATGCATGTATTTTTTTTCAATAAATTTTACTATACAGATTCACATAGGTACATACATTTACCAACAGTATACCTTATATGATTGTAAATACAACTGTATGTCGTAATGATACATCTTACATACCAACATTATGTGTTATCTGTATACCACTTCTCTTTTTCCGTTTTTCCAACTATGTTTGAACTGGTAAACACTGTCTAGACCAGGGGCGGGCACGCCTGGCCCCGGAGAGAGCCGCACACAGGCCAGGACCCGAGGATACCCCCTCCGCGCACAGGCGAGTCAATCAGGATGACTGCAGAAGCGGCGGACGGAACCCGCCCACCTCAGGTCCAGACCACCTGCTCTGTGTATAACTATTTTACTGCCCATAATTTCAATCAAACACGGAACAGAAAGAATATCTCGCTGTGTGTGTCAAGTAAACAATTTCTGTACAAACTCAGCAACATACTTTCAGTCTTCAATGTATACATGAGATTATATAGACTATAAAGATTCTATTTTTTCTCAACAGTGTTCAACTGAATTTTTTAGAGTTTCACTTAAAATCCAACTGCCCACTTAGTGCCTCTCCCCTTGATCACAGCATATTTCAGATCTTATAATACATACCGTATGTAACGGAGTTGGAACACGAAGTCCAGTATCTCCGCTGGTATACAGTAAAATATCCAAGAAGCACTGCAGTCTCACAAGCCCCAACCTCCCATATTGGACGACACTCAATTGGGAGTCAGAATACTGTCTTTATTTTGTTATCCAGAAGTATATATACATCTCTTCTCACAGGTAATACACATCCCCCTATTTAGCCACACAATACACATAGAGAGACAATAGGTGTGGTCACACCTCCCTGAGGCTACCTGGCTACTTTTATACAATACAGACATTGATTAGATTATCCTACAATAGACTTTCCTATCACAGGAGACCCTGTGATAGGATTATCTTTTAGGCTAGCAGACCAACATATCTACAGTATAGCAATGTAATCATATTTTAACCATAATAATAAAATACGCATAAACAGGGTTTTTCTTCACACTCTGCATCCGAAGTGCATAGCAAAACTGCAGATCCTTTGTCCGAACATTGAAAGGGCCAGAACCAGTCTAATAAAATCCACTATGCTCAAATAACATACAGTTCAAATACAGGCAATAATCAATGCAAAAGTCTCTTGTGGCTGCTTCTGCCACAATGCTCCCCCAGAACCAAACCGGCATACACAGTCTGATCCCAATGGATCTGCTTGGGGATGTCCGGAGGAGTGCTCACAAATCATTTCTCGAGTTCTGTCTGTCTGGACAACCCGTCGGCGTTACCATTTTGTTTCCCTGGGCGATAATGGATGGTGAAATCAAATGGTTGTAGTGCCAAGCTCCATCTCAGTAGTCTAGCGTTGTCCCCTGACACCCGGTTTAGCCACACCAACGGGTTGTGATCTGTGAGCAAGGCAAATTGTTGTCCATTTAAGTAGGGCTGTAGTTTCTTGAGGGCCCACACCACCGCCAGGCATTCCTTTTCGATGGCGGCATAGCTTACTTCCCTGGGTCGTAGTTTCCGACTTAAGTAAGCGACTGGATGCTCGCCGCCATCGGCCCCAACTTGGCTCAGCACTGCTCCCAATCCAAATATAGAAGCATCTGTATGAACGAGAAAGCGTTTAGTTGGATCGGGAGCAGCCAGTACAGGAGCATGAATTAGGGCAGTTTTCAGTTCTTGGAATGCCTTCTCACACTCTGGGCTCCAGGTCACTACTTTGGTTAAGTTCTTTTTGGTGAGGTCAGTAAGGGGCTTGGCTAGGGCACTATAATCAGGTACAAATTTACGGTAATACCCGGCGGTCCCTAGAAAAGCTAAAACCTGAGTTTTCGTGCAAGGAGTTGGCCACTTAGCTACGGCCTCTATCTTAGCGGGTTCTGGCTTTTGCCGCCCACTACCCACCCTGTGTCCTAAGTACTGCACTTCGGCCATCCCTATGTGGCACTTGCTGGGTTTTAACGTGAGACCTGCCTCCCTGATGCGGTCGAGGATGGCTCCTATATGGGTCAAGTGCTCGTCCCAGGAGTTGCTAAAGATTGCTATGTCATCTAAATAGGCGCAAGCATACTCCTGGGTGTTCCGTCCAGTAACCGGTCCACCATCCGCTGAAACATAGCCGGCGCATTCTTTATCCCGAATGGCATCACCTTGAATTGGTATAGCCGAAACGAGGTGATGAATGCGGACTTTGGGATGGCATCCTCGGCTAGTGGGATCTGCCAGTACCCTTTGCACAAGTATATTGTGGTGAGGTACTGGCCCCTGGCCATTTTATCTAAGAGCTCATCGATTCAGGGCATGGGATAGGCATCTGAAATGGTTTTATCATTAAGTTTCCGGTAGTCGACGCAGAAGCGGGTGATTCCGTCCCGCTTCGGTACCGGAACTACCGGAGAGGCCCATGGGCTATCTGAGTGTTCTATCACTCCTAGTTGTAACATGTCGTCAATCTCCTTCCGCATATGATCTTTTACGGATTCGGGTATGCGGTAGGGGGTTTGTCGAAGAGGGTGTTGCCCTGGAGTTTCTACCCTGTGGGTAGCCAGCGGGGTATACCCGGGCTGGTTGGAGAAGGTATCCCCTTTTTCCCGGATCAGCTCTTGTATTTGAGCTCGCTCTCTAGTGCTCAGCCTGTCTCCTAGCTGTACTTCCCCTAATTCGGTGTTGGCTCCCCCTTGGGCTAATAGGTCTGGTAGGGGTAGATTATCCGGGTCCCTGGTGGCCGAGACACATATGGCAGTTACTTCTTCGGTCCGCTCGTGATAGGGTTTCAGCATGTTAACGTGGAGCATGCGTCTACCGCCTGCTCCTGTACATGGGGCAATTATATAGGTGGTGTCACATACCTGTTCCACCACCTTATAAGGGCCTTGCCAGGAGGCCTGCAGTTTGTCATTTGGACTGGCTTCAAGATTAACACCTTTTGTCCTATTTGAATACTGCGGTCTCTGGCTCCCCTATCGTACCATCTGCGCTGTCGTTGCTGGGCCGCCTTGAGATTAGACCGTACCGTCTGGATTAGGGTCTCCAAGCGTTCCCTGAACTCTAGTACATATGGGACGATAGGGGTACCGTTACTTGTGAACCCTCCCAGTGTTCCCTAATGAGGTCTAAGGGACCCCGCACTCTCCTTCCGAATAGTAATTCGAATGGCGAGAACCCCGTGGACTCCTGGGGTACCTCTCGGTACGCGAAGAGCAGATGGGGAAGAAACCTTTCCCAGTCCTTCTGGGTATCCATGAAAGTACGGAGCATTTGCTTTAAGGTTCCGTTGAACCGTTCACAGAGCCCATTGGACTGGGGGTGATACGCTGAGTTTACAATAGGTTTCACCCCACATGTTCTCCATAACTGATGAGTGACTTCGGCTGTGAATTGGGTACCCCGATCTGAGATAATCTCTTTGGGGATCCACATTCTGGAGAATATCCGGATTAGGGCATCTACTATAGTCTCCGCATGGATATTAGTTAGGGCTACGGCCTCTGGGTACCGGGTGGCATAGTCTACTACGGTTAGTATATACTTCCTCCCTGACGGGCTGGGTTTTGCTAGGGGTCCGATTATATCTACTGCCACTCTGCTGAAGGGTTCATCTATTATGGGTAGGCAGTGCATTTTTGCCTTGTACCGGTCCCCTCTCGTACCTACTCTCTGGCATGTGTCACAAGTTTGGCAATACTGCCGAATATCTTTGGAGACCCCTGGCCAAAAGAAGTTTTGGGTCAAACGATGCTTCGTCCTACTGATGCCTAGATGTCCTGATAAAGGGATGTCATGGGCAATACGTAGTAATTCTTGCCTGTACTTTCGGGGCACGAGTAATTTGTGAGGGTCACGGGTACAGATCCTGCTACTACCTTCTCAGCATGTCTATACAATAATCCTTTCTCCCAAGCGAATCTTTCCCCCTCCAACCCTGCCTGATTCTGTGTAACCCTATCTCGGTATACCTGTGTGACTACTTCAGTACCAAACTCTAAGGGGAGAGCCCAGGGGACGAAAGGTGGGTCAGTACTATTACTTACCGGAGCCTCAGAGTGTTCAGAAGATGCAGTGGTGCGGGCCTGCTGCCGTGTTACCACGGGTAGCGCTTCCTGCGTGGGGTGCTGAGAAACAAAAGCGGAGGTCAGCTCCCCCAAGTCGTTACCCAGGATGTCATCAGCTGGTAAGTCCTGCATGAGGCCCACTTCCACATTCCCCGACCCCGCTCCCCAATCCAAATGTACTTTGGCAGTGGGAATTTTGTAAACTGCTCCCCCTGCCACCCGGACTGCCACATATTCTACAGTGAGCTGGTGCTTGGAGACTAGGTGATTGTGAACCAGGGTTATGGTGGCCCCAGAATCGCGCAGACCCTGAAGGCGTTTTCCCTCTAAATGTACCCCTTGGCGGTGTCCCTGTCGGTTGTCTGCAGCTGCTTGTACTGGGTTAACCTCGTGGAGGGTGCCCAAAGATTCTTCATTAGACCGGGTCCCGAAGAAAGGTTGGCGAGGATTATTCTGGTAGCAGTGTACTGCTGCCCGGTTTGCAGGGGAATTAGTTGGAGTATTCCACGTGGAGCGTTTTCTGTTTCTGGGACAGTCTCTCTGCATGTGGCCCTGCTGGTTACACGTGTGGCACCTGATGAAAGATCGGGCATTGTTGTACCGTGGAGGGGTTTGGTAGTTCCCACCACCCGGACGCAGTGCTGGGGTGGGGTTATTGGTGGGAGGTGGGTTAGCAGCTCCCAAGATGGACCGTACCTGTGCCCGCTGTGCCCTCCTGGCATCGTGGTACTCGTCTGCCCACCTGGCGGCCTCCGTTAAGATGCGCGGTTTCCGATCCCTCAGCCAGTTTTGTAAATCCGGGGTTAACCCCTGGAAGAATTGCTCCAGTAGCAGTAATTGTAGCATGTCCTCCACTGTGGTTGCTTGTGCTGCTTGCACCCAACCTTTGCCCGCCCTAGTTAAGCGGTGTGCCCACTCCATGTGAGTATCTTTCTCCGTCTTTCGGCTTTCTCTGAACCGCTGCCGGTATGCCTCCAGAATAATTGCATACCTGTCCAGGATCGCCTGCTTTACTTTCTGGTAGTCTCTGCTATCCTCGTCTGGCATGGTGCGGTAGGCTTCTGATGTCCGGCCCGCTAGCTTACCCACCAACAGGGGTACCTGGTCGGCGGCGTTGATCTCATGTAATTGGCATAACCTCTCAAAGTCATGCAAGTAGCTATCGATGTCTTCGGTCTCCACAAAGTTTTTAAAAGCATGGTAGAGGATTTTAGGCTTCCCCAGTATTATGTGTGGTGTGATTAGGGACCCCTCTCTGGACCTCCGGTCTGCCCGCTGCTTTTCCATTATGTATTCGTGGACATCTGCCATAATCCTTTCCAAGGTTTCTGTGGGAGGCGTACCTGGGAAAAAGGCCAGTCTGCTTTGGAGTTCTCTTCCAAACTCATTCTGTGTGCGGTCCATAAGAGGTGCTGCAGCAGCTGCCTGGTCTCCCTCCATGAGTTCAGCAATAAGGGTAGCTTTGGTTTTATTGCTGCCAATATTTCCCAAATGGCTGTAACTGCCGAACAACGGTCTGCTGTGAGGTTTGAATCCCGTCACTGCCACCAATTGTGACGGACCCGCTGGCACTCCGACCGAGTCCCTCCGCCAATCGATGCTCCTAGTGCTTGCCGAGGACTTCAAGCACTCCAACCGACACTTTCAGCACTGCAGACTTATCACATTCGCCCAAGCATGAGCCAAGGCTTCAAGAAAGGGTCAAGCAGGTCTTTTTTAATGAGCACCCAAAGCAACAGTACTCACACAGCCAGAGCAACTCCTCAGAGAGAGAAAACTGACAGTTAAAAAACAGACAGTGTTTGAAAATATGACAGTTATTAAGGGTTCTTAAACTGGTGGGAATAAAACAGTCTAATAAAATCCACTATGCTCAAATAACATACAGTTCAAATACAGGCAATAATCAATGCAAAATCTCTTGTGGCTGCTTCTGCCACATCCTGTATTGTGCTTTCTAGTCACTTTGCGGATGTATGTGTCCCTTTGGTCAGGGCGAGTTGAGGTTTTTACATATTAGACAGTGTCCAGCCTCTTAATAAAAATGTTTTTCTTGAGAACATAGTGTTTGGTACAACCTCTAGATGTTAATGTCTCTGTCTTGTTCCTTGCTGTTACTTGGACCACAATGTTAACGTATATACTCTGATTGTCCAAGTATTATAGGAACCTTATGTTAGGAAATCCTTTACTGCGTTGATTATAAGGCTGCAGCTTGTAATGTTATCTTTGTTATTAGCACTGCAAGAATTAATGGTTTATATACAAATATCAACAGTGCTTTCAGTATCTCCAGGCAATGAGGCTTTCTTTGCCAAAAATTGCCACTGGGTGTTGAGCTAAGAATATCATAAATATTGTCCGGAGAAAGCCTTACTTGTACTTTATCCTGTTGATGTACTATTGTGATCTGACGGCAACGCTGTAAAGCTTATTAGAAAAGTTGCTCCCGAGGCCGTAGTGCTCCGCTCAGCCTCTAGATGTCAATGTCTCTGTATTGTTTCTTGCTGTTACCTGGACTGCAGTGTTAATGTTTAGACTGAGTGTCCCAGTATTATAGGTACCTTGTGTTAGGCAAACAGTTACTGAGGTTGATTGTAATACTGCAACATGTACTGTTATCTTTGTTATTCAACAGGCAAGAGCTAATGGTTAATATACATATATTTACAGTTCTCTCTGTATCTCTAGACAATGAGGCTTTTTTTTTATAAAGATTGCCCCTTAATTGTGTGTATTGAATCTCATCAACATTGTCCAGAAAAAGCCTTGCTTATGTTTTGTCTTATTGGTATCTTGTTGTGCTCTGTGAACAGAAATCACAGGTTTGGCAGCTCAACCTCAGTAACTGGTGGAGTATCCTCTCTACCTTTATCTTTAAGCTTATAATCTGTTCATCTTAATCAGCACTACTTGTTTTGTAATAGGGATCCTTGTTTCTGCTTTTAAAATGGCTACCGTGCACCCCTGCTCCTCCACCTCATGGCAAAAAAAAATGTCTTCTGCTGTTAATTTTCCATCTTATAAATATCAGTCCAGAGCCAGATACAAGCTAATTTGGGAAATAAGAAAGTCCTCTGCCAGGTTCATGGCTCTCTTATAATGCTCTGAAGGAGATTTGCATGCTTTGATTGTACACTAGCAGTGCACCTTCTATATGTTCTTAGGCTCACCTCTGAGTTGATGCCTTTCTGGTGTGTTGGTGATGCCTCTCCCCAGCTGGCCTACTCTTTTTGTAAATGTCTCTCCTGTGTCTTGGAGTTCTGCAGATGTAGGCTCCCTGCTGTCTCTGTTAGATGTGCTGAAATGGAAACACACTTTAGCTTGGCTTGGGAGGGCCAACAGGCCGTAACCTTGTGGGAGGCAAAAGTTCACAAACCCCTCAAACGTGGTGTCAGAGTGTTCAGGGTGATCCCCTGATTGATGATGTCCTCATTAAAATGTGTTAAAATTAAATATTATAAGCCAAACTTTAACTTTGGCACATATCTTTGAGGAGCTATAGATATGCACATCTAGTTCAGACCCTGGTTGCCCACCCCCCCAAATTTGCATGTAATTTGACAAATCAAAAAACAATGTAAACTGCTTTTAAATGATCTTTACTGTGACATGATCCAAATTATGTATGGAAATAAGTGGCCTTTTAAGCTGCAGCTCAATAGTGCTATATATGTGACTTCTTTAAAGTCACATTGCCCTTGCATGGTTTCAGTTATATCCTTTTCTTGTTCCCTAAATTCCTTAGCTAGTGTCATCACAGTCCATAGCCTGTCTTGGATCTCCGCTAGCTTCTCTTGGAAACCTTGCCTGTATTGGATAACTTTTTGCTTGTCTTATAACCTCTTGGATGTCTCAGATACTTTCCAGCCTGTCTTACACCAGCAGCAGTAGTAGTTGAGGGAGGGAACTGACAACCTACAAGGATGTTAGTCAAGTGTGAATGTGCTTAAATGAAAATACATAACTTATAAGAGTCTAACATGTGCCACACTACATATCCCAGGCTGCTTTGCACCAAAAACAGGAACCCCAGAGCTTAATACAAATGTATCAATTGTCTTAACCTTTTTCTAAATTGGCCAAAATTAATTTTGAATGTTATGCTAATTTAGCCTGGGTTTCAAGGGGGTGTCTACTATAATTTTCAAATGTCAGAAATTACAAGATATTTTGCTAACTTAAAGGTAAATGTTTATTTTGGTATTTTTTTCACATGAAATTTTTTTTTCATACATTTCTGATTCTTCTCTATCAAATTCACTCATAATCCAGGAAACAAAGAAATGCCTTTAATTGCTGTGTGTGTTGAGTCCGGCTCCCTCTAGGAAACTGGAACATTTGCTTCTTGTGCAACATTGTAAGAAAATAATATGAAACTTTAGGGAGTCTGACAAATGGAAAGCTACTAGTCTATTGACCTCCTGTAACTTGCAAGACACTCTTCAGGGCTAATTTTTCCCTGTTTTGTAGCAAACTTTAAAAGGAATACAAAATTAAGTCTTAAATTCTCTTTAAGGAAACAAAAGAAGAAAAATATACACTACTACATAAATATTTTACTGTATATCAAATAAAACTTCTTGGCAAGTAGAGTTGAAATACAGCTTTGACCTGTATCTTTTCTTTTCCAGTGCATTGTGTATTTGGCCTTAGCAAGAGAAGATTTCTATATGTGAGTGCATTAGTTTGTCTCTCTAGGCTTTAGGCTTTTGTTAACTTCATGCATTCTCCCTTCCATTGAATCAATAAGTAGTTTATAAATATACTGTGGCAGTGGGAGGCTTGGTTTTATATTTTTCCTTTAAACATAAAATCTCTCCTTTTTTACTTATTTTATGGCATGGAGACAGCATCTATATTTCTGTATCTTAATAGGTAAAAAGTAATAATGGCATTATATAGTGCATGAACAGTAGAAAATGTATAATTCTCTACCCACTTTCTTATTTTGGTACTGGAGTGATTACATTTGAGCATGTATGGGAAATTGTGGCAAAGAGTAATTATACTGGCTATTACTTCACATGATTTCAATTACAACACAATGCAAATATTTACATGTTTCAGTTTCTATTATAATAGAAGTCAGGAGCATAATTATTGTATAATGTGGAGACAACACCTATGTTACTGAATCTTATCATATACAGAAAGCAGCACCAGACTTATTTGTGGAAATAGATTAAAAGCTGAATGCTGAAACTGCAATGAAATGTACTTGTCTAACAGCCCTATTAAATTCCTCCTACAGCAGAATTAGCCCGTAGAGGAGCCCGCTAGACTTACGGTTTTTAAATTGGCCTCTTTCAGCTACCTGCAAATAATCTGCGGGTTACAGGTGGAAAAACCCTACAGGCTTTCGAAGTCTGAACTTCGTACCAGCTAAGCCTTTGATCTTTCAAGCCCATAAATGTTATGATCGCAAATAGCTATTAAATTGTTACGAATCCACAAGGGCGAACTGGCGTTCAAAGCGGTGAATGGCAAATGGTGCCAAAAAGCATACGGGTACTAGAGAGGAACCGCATGGGGATTAAAGTCCTGTCAGTAGCACTGTAAATGCAAATATGAACACAATACTGTATTGTGAATTAAAGGGAAAGTGATGTTATATATTAAAATGAATAGCACGACATTCTCAAGCTTGCAAATCTGCAATATAAAATAGTTTATTTTATGTTTAATTTCCGTGTTATAATGATCAGGGCAATCAATGTGTTAATACATATCATAGAACTCGCATGTGCTAGAATATAATATTTATTGATTTATTAATATTGCATTATTTCTGAAATGTGGGTCTGATTGAAACTCGTACTTCAAACCTGTAAGGGATTGAAATCTAACCTTAAATTTTAAGTGGCGTAATGATGGGGATCTCTTTTACCACTGGCTCCATCTAAACCCATAACCACGGGTTTAACTGATTGATCATGTTCGCAGCTGCAAGCGCAACATACGCAAGAAGGGTATTAGGGTTTGAATGTCATCCACGTCTGTTGCGGGATTGGCTAATTTTATCGCTCTGTAATTCCACAGAATTTCAAGCCCACAATCTTTGCAGGTGTACCGGTGCTGCTGCGGGTTTGGAATTTAATATGGCCCTAGGTCTCCAATTTGTAAACACAATATAGTATCTGATTAAAAATGTCCCAAAGAAAACGGAAGAGATTATATGTCAGGCACTCTGTATTTTCATTTGCATACTGTAAGTAAATGATTCGGGAATGTGTTACAACATCTGAGCTTAGCTAAAGAAATCTGTCACACATTATTATTATTATTATTTTTTTTATTATTATTAAACACATATAGTACAGGTTTTCGGTGTATGAGTCCATTCACTCACTAAAGCTATCCGTTATCTAAGAGTATGCCTTAAAGGATGTATGTAAGTTACACTAATGTGTCTAATTTAATTTTCTTAGCAGGCATGGGACATTGCTAAAAACTATTTATTACAAATTTGTTTTTATTATAAATTTAAATTTTGTTGTTTGCACCTCAGAAACAATAAGGCTGCACTTGGATTTACCCTCATAATTTCAATAAACGGGTGGAGCCATTGTGACTGATAATATTATGGTCTCTGACCTACATATTATTATGATACTTCAAGCCCCCTTACTGATACCCATATTCATTAAATTATGTTGTGAATCATGACTTCACACATACATGCACATGTATGTAGATTTTTTATCAGCGACATTATCAGAGAAACATTAATAATGGAAAATGTGAATGCATGTGTGTGCATGCGTCACCTGTGATCTGGGTCAGAAGTCATAAAAATTAGCATTCACTGTGGCTCCACTCATTTGATGTAAAACAAATAGAACCAAAAAAGTGTAATTGTAGCTGTGATACATAACACTAAAGTATAATAAAAAAATTATAAATAGATATTTTTTAACAAATTAAATATTTTTGGGCTGTAGTTCTCTAGCTCCAATGTGTGCTTGTAGTCTGCCTAAAGTATGCCCATTGGAGACTATGAGTCTGCATCTCTGTAGTCTTCATAGCAAGGCAACAGAATGGTACCTATGAGCATAATACACTAGCCCTAACATCCCCCCATATCCCTATATATATATTTACATAACCCCCCTGTCAAGGGAAAGGCTTAAATAATAAAAAATAACATGGTTTCTATCTTTACCCCCTAAATAAATAAACTTAATACACTACAATAAAAAAAAACAAGTTGAAAATAAAAAATGTTACAGAAAATAAAAAAGAATTACATAAAAAAATACTCCTGTAGGTAGGTAAATTATACTTACTCTCCCTTTGATGACCCTCTGGGGACAATCATCAATATCTTGGTCCTTAGGCTTCAACACTAAATAAATGTGCTTATCCATTTTGCTTGAAGAACTTAGTCCTCTTCTGTCTTGATTAAAGACCCTCGGTCCTCATCTTAAGCCCACAGAAAAGGCCTCCACCTAAAAAAACTGTTAAAAAAATTATCTGAACCTATTGGGCACATCTTCAGCTCTCCTGCTGAATAACAGATTATTGACCACTCTCTGGCCTTATATACTATTTTTATGGTTTCTCATTGGCTCAAATATGTGTCAATAATATTTCAGGCAATCAGAACGGAATTGCTCTGGCCCCATTTCTGGTTGGTTAAAAGTCTAACCAAAAATAATACTTGAAACAGATTCTGATTGGTGACGGATTCAGATATGGCTTGTTGCTACAGGGCCTGAGCTTTCCAGCCACAGAGCTATGCTTGTTACTGTGTGGATCTTTCTTCTCTTTTCTCCCTTCCCTGGAAAGGCATAGTACACTGGGGAGCATCGTGAATACAGTCCGGAAGCAGTCTGGGAGCACTGCGTGATAGAGAGACGCATAGGTGCAGGAGCTGTTTGATCGTGCAGATGCAGGCCGACTCTTGGATTTTGAAGCTGCTCCTACTGTGTGACGACCTTTGGATGCTGGCCAGGGTAAACTCAGCGTCTCCCGTGTCTCCTGTGACCCCTATGACTATAACTACTACGATAAGAGCTATTTTCAGATATTGAGGCTGGTAAGAGCCCAGAATGAGCCATTCTTTCTGCTTATGTGTGCAAGTTTACCAGTATATTTAACAAAGAAGGCAACTCCAACGACTTATATGGTTAAGTTTGACTTTCTATTATAATGCTCTTAAACCATGACGCTCTCAAGTACATCTATGCATATTATGAGCTCTAATACAATATTACTCAATGTATTAAAGAAAAAGCACTTACCAAGGAAAATGTGGATATTACCTGAATAGTCACGTTCTGTTTAAGTAAAGTCCAAAACTCTCTTATGAAATAAAAAGGATATTTAAACAGCAAAAGGATAAAGAATAGAAAGAAAAGGAAAATTATCTTTGTGTAAGAATCTAGGTAAATTTGGCTTGGAGTATTTCTACACAGCTATTACCAGTTTTCCTGTAAAATCTAGCTGTCTGTTTTCTCTCTTATCTGAGTATATATTGTCACAAGTATTACAAATTAAACATTTTAAAGACATTTCTTGATTGAAATTTCAAGATCTGGCTGGGTATGAGTAACATTGAGAGATGGAAATATAGGAGCTGTATAGCTAAAAAAATAAGGAGTGCTGAAATTATACAATCTATTTAGCTACAAGTATTAAAATGAGCTGGAACTATGAGATGTTTAGCTATAAGCAATAAGAAGTCCTGGAATCACAGGTGCTGTCTAGCTATAATGAGAATTGGAACTGCAGTAGCTATAAGCAATAAGGAGAGTAGCAATAAGCAATAAGGTGAACCAGAACTGCAGGAGCTGCTTAGCTATAAGCAATAAGGAGAGTTGGAACTGTGGGAGCTGTCAATATATATGCAATACAGAGAGCTAGAACTGCAGGAGTTGTCTAGCTATAAGCAACAAGGAGAGCTGGAAATGCAGGAGTTGTCTAACCACAAATAATTAGGAAAGCTTGAATAGTAGGAGCTGCAGAGCTATAAGCAATAAGGAAACCTGGAACAGCAGGAGGTGTTAAGCTATAAGCAATAAAGAGTTGGAACTGCAGGAGGCGTAAGGAGAGTTGGAACTGCAGGAACTGTCTGGCTACAAGCAATAAGGAGAGCTGGAACTATGGGAGCTGTCTAGCTCTAAGTAATAAGGAGAGCTGAAACTGCAGGAGACGTTTAACTATAAGCAATAAGGAGAGCTGGAATTGGAGGAGTATGGAGAACTTGAACTGCTGGAAGTATAGAGCTATAAGCAATAAGGAGAGCTGGAGCTGCAAGTGTGGTTTGACTATAAGTAATAAGGAGACCTGGAATCGCAAGTGTTGCTTAGTTATATGCAATAAGGAGAGTTGGAATTGCAGGAGCTGTTAAGCTATTAACAACAAAGGGAGCTGCAATTTAGAAGAGCTGCTAGGCTCCAGAATAAGGTACCCCAACAATAACTCTGCGCAATACTCCTTGTTTTTGTTTTGAAGATCTGAAGACTTTGGTTTCTGCAAAGGGTTAAAGACTTGTTATGGACTATGAATCTTGTATGCTTTGGTTTGACATTTACTGCCGGAGGTGCAGGTCTTGAGACTTAACAGTATAAGACAGGAGGATTTCTCACGGCGTAGCAACATTAGGATAAGAGGTATTTCGGAAAAAATAAGCATTAAAGATTTACAAGATTATGTTTGCACCTTTCTGAATTTACTAATCACGATGATTTAACATCAGAGATGCTGATAGATAGGGTACATCGACTACCACTATCAAAAACATTAAAGAGGATTTACCTTGAGATGCTATTGTTAAAATACATCATTATGCTAATAAAGAAGCCATTAGGAGAGCTCATATAATCAGAAGGTATTCAAGGCACTATATCAGTTTCTGATGTTGATTCTAAAAACATAGTTATAACACCTTTACAGGGTGAAAAACTACTTGCAGAATGGAATTTGGTACAATGCTCCAGTTAAATGGAAAATTAGGATCTTGGATTAAACATGAAAAATAATGAAGAAAGATGGCAGGATTAATTGATTAAAGATTTTTTTGGGGGGATGGTTAAAAGAGGAAACTATAAATTACTTACATCCTTCATTTTTAGAATTAAGTACACTTTCTGGTTGAAGGTACATTTTTAGAGGTAATGATATTATAAACAATATGATCACAAAGACTAATTTAGTCACTATATAAAAAAAAAGTGATGACTATGTGTGCTTTAAACTTGTAAAATTTAATGTAAAACTTTTTTCACAATAGTAGATATTTGATGAATGTGTGTAGGTAAAAAATATATAATATACACTGTGAGATTAAAAGTTGGTTCCACACATTGAGGAGGTTATGTTGAGACCTTATATATAAGGTATGTTTAACATGTGGATTTCAAATTTGCTAAATTTTATGCAAAATTTTGTTCACGATAGTAGAATACGATCACAGCATTTATTGATAAAGATTATACAAAGTTAATATTGTAACACTTGTGTATGATCCTATCATCTTGGAAACACATTTGAGGAAACTGTGTAGTTACAAATATATAATATACACTGATAGATTAAAACTTTGGTTCTTACACATGACAGTTGATTTAGATAAGAGGATGTATTTTGAGTTAAAACAGGATTGAAGACACATCAGTTAGTTGCTATTTGTATTGTATGTCTTAAGATAATCCCCCAAATTTGATTTGACTCATGTTTGGGCCCTGTATATAAAACTATAAGCAAAATTTGGTTTTATATGTCGTAAAGGTGAACTGGCTAGAGGATGTATTTTTACTTTTATGATGAAAGATGTAATGGCCAACTTCTTTCTGTATTATCTGATTGAGGTTACTTCTTTAAACTCGGGTTGAGTTATTAATGGTTAGACCTTGTATATAAGATATCACGCACATCTGGTCTATTTAAACATGTTACGTTTGATTTGCTTGGGGCGCCCGTTGTGCCAAAGGATTTTGCTCCTGGTGTCGTAGAGGATGAGAATCATTTGATTAAGATAATAGAGATTTGTTGTTTTTATGTTTTTGTGTATATTTGTGTTTTCCCTTTTTTTTTTTTGTTGTTTTGTTCTGTTTTTTTTGTGAGGTGGTAGATCATGTTGGAAACATATTGAGATTTAAATGCATCTTAAGTTGATCAGCCACAACGCTCAAGGTCTAAATCTCCCTGTTAAGAGATATTCAGCTTTTGATAGTTTCCAAAAGGAGAAGGCAGACATGGTCTGCCTTCAAGAAACGCATTGGCAGCTAGATAAAATTCCCAAAATTTCAGATCAGATGTATACATTGCAATATAATTCAACATATTAAAAAAAAGCTCGAGGAGTATCAATTTTCTTTCAAAAAAATCTTAAAGTAGAAGAAAAATATGTGGAAATTGTCCCTGAAGGCAGGTACATAATATGGCTGGGTAAAATTGAAAATCTGAATTCTACTCTACTGTATATATACGTGCCTAACAAAGGGCAAAGTAGGTTTATTGGTCGTATCTTCAAGATCATGAGAAAATATATACAAGGATCTATTATAGTCTGTGGAGACTTCAATCTCTGTCTTAATCCTGATCTTGATAGAAAGTCGACCAAGAAACCTACTTAATCAGACACTTAAGAGTATTGAAAATTTTAATAACACCATAGTTAATTTCAATGTGTACAATGTCTGGTGAGTGTTCCATTAGAATGAGAGAGATTACACGATTTTTTCTAATCGACACGAAATGTACTCAAGACTTGATTATTTTTTTACGGATAGAAATACTCTGCAAAACATTAAGGAGATTGAAATATGTTTTAGAGTAAGGTCTGACCATTCAATGGTCCAACTAACTATGAAAGGAGAAACTAATACATTTTCAAGACCCTCTTGTACATTGGATAATTCGCTTTTGGAGGATGTGATACTAAAAAAAATGTACATAGAGAAATAAAAAATGTTTTTTAAATTAATCAAAATTCAGTTGACTCAAAATGCGTTCTCTGGAATGTGCACAAGGTGTACATTCGGGGAATGTTCATCGCTTGGCAAGCTCATAAAAAAAAACAAAGAGGCCTTCCACTTAGAGACTTATTAATAAAATAAGCACATTAGAAAGAATACATTAAATCCTAAAAAGGAGTATATAAATCAAATTAATGTAACTCGTGCTCACATTAAAAAACTTGTATAATCTATAGTGAATCATTCTATTAGGTCTCTACAACAAAAACTGTATCATTACAGGAACAAAGCGAGCAGGCTACTGGCAAATAAAATCAAAAAGAGAAAAAGAATTGAATTGAAGTGATTTATCACAATCAGAGGTCATATAGAAAGCCAGAGGAAATTGCAAAGTTTTTTTTCCGAATATTACAGTAAACTATATAATTTAAGAGATGATAAAAACAATATATCTTCCTCTTTAGAAGATATTCAATCCTTTTTGAAAGAATTAAACTTAAAAAGTCCACTATAGATTTGGAAGCTCTTAATAAGGACATAACTGAACAAGAAGTATTATCAGCGATTTCCAATTTAAAAGTTAGATCAGCTCCTGGCCCGGATGGTCTGATTAATAGGTACTATAAAGTATGTAAAGTAGAACTGTCTAAACATTTAGGGCCCTATTAAATTCGAGCTGCGGATGAAATTGTATCTCGCAAAGGCAGTTTTCCTGCTGTTTGCGAGTACCGAATCTCTCGCAGCCTGCTTTGCGATATGACTGCGAGAAAATGGCCGAGAATAGGCTCCGAGAGAGCTAGGGAGCCTTAAATCTATGCATGAGTCTCGCATATCGTAAAAGTCAACGCAAGGGATCCGAAAGCCTCTACGTGCTGCCTCGGAACAGCACGAGACAGCCGTGTGAGGCTCCCCCCTGCACCCTATACACATCCCCATGCTGCAGGGGTCTCTATCAGGACCCCTGCAGCACCCCCACATTAACCCCTTGCAGCGGGGGTCCCCGATCTGCATAGATCAGGCCCCCCGTTGCATTTAAAACTTTTAAATTCCCCGCCGCGGCTCCTTAAAGGGGCCGCGGCACACTATTACCCAATCCCGGTCGCGGCACTTAAACTTAACCCCCCTCTATGCTGGGGGTCCCCATCGGGACCCCCGAAGTGTCCCCACATTAACCCATTGCAGGGGGGGTCCCCGATCTGCATAGATCAGGCCCCCCGCTGCATTTAAAACTTTTAAATTCCCCGTTGCGGCTCCTTAAAAGGGCCGCGTCACACTATTACCCAATCCCGGCCGCGGCACTTAAAATTAACCCCCCTCTATGCTGGGGGTCCCCATCGGGACCCCAGAAGTGTCCCCACATAAACCCCCTGCAGCGGGGGTCCTCGATCGGCACCGATCGTGACCCTGCTGCAATTCAATTTTAAATTTCCCGCCTCGCGGGTCCTTAAAGGACCGTAAAGGTCCTGAAAGGACTCGCACTAAACATATTAACCCCAGGCAACTATAATTACCCCATTAACTCATGGTGGTCAATACAGACCACCATAAGGCCTAAATTAACCCATTAACTCATGGTGGTCAATACAGACCACCATAAGGCCTAAATTAACCCATTAACTCATGGTGGTCAATACAGACCACCATAAGGCCTAAATTAACCCATTAACTCATGGTGGTCAATCCAGACCACCATAAGGCCTTAATTAACCCATTAACTCATGATGGTCAATACAGACCACCATAAGGCTCTATTTAACCCATTAACTCATGGTGGTCAATCCAGACCACCATAAGGCCTGAATTAACCCATTAACTCATGATTGTCAATACAGACCACCATAAGGCCTTAATTAACCCATTAACTCATGGTGGTCAATACAGACCACCATAAGGCTCTATATAACCCCATCAGTCCCATAAGGGTATATTATTACCATTATGGGCCTGTTACAACCCAACATTAACCACATAAGTGCCATGACGGTCCTCAAGGACCATCATGACACTAACTACAAACACTACACTATAACCCCCAATAAACCATTTAATCTAAACTAACCCCCCTCTACACTAATCTATTAACACTTACACTACCTACCTACACTACCTACCCCCTAATAAACCTCCCCAACACTCTAATTACAAAAAAAAACTACAGTACAGAAAACAAAAAAACCTACAGTACAGAAAGAAAAAAATTACAACCCCACCCCCCACTACAGAAAACAAAAAAAAACATTACAACCCCACCCCCCACTACAGAAAATAAAAAAATACATCACAACCCCACCCCCACTACAGAAAATAAAAAAATTACACACCTGAAAAGGAAAGACAGATAAACACAATACAATACATACATATAATACATTATATACATTAGATACAATACATGACATTACATATAATATATTAAATATAATATATTACATATAATATATTAAATATAATATATTAAATATAATACATTACATACATTACATACAATACATGACATTACATATAATATATTAAATATAATATATTAAATATAATACATTACATACATTACATACAATACATGACATTACATATAAGATATTAAATATAATATATTAAATATAATATATTAAATATAATACATTACATACATTATATACAATACATGACATTACATATAATATATTAAATATAATATATTACATATAATATATTACATATAGTCCAAATCAAATACCCCCTATCTATCTAACATACAATCTATTTAATTTAAAATAAATCCTAACTATATCAAATACATCCCCCTATCTATCTAATATACAAAAAATCCTAACTACATACACAGACCCTAATTCTAAAATAAAATAAAATAATTACAGTCCTAACTACATACACAGACCCTTATTCTAAAATAAAATAAAATAATTAGAGTCCTAACTACACAGACCCTAATTCTAAGCTAAAATCAATAAATTAAGGCCACTTACCTTTAAAATGTTGCTTCAGATCACTAACCTATGGGTCAAACAAAAAAAAAAAATTAGTACAAAACAATAACATCCAATAAATATCCATTCTATACATTCTAAATAATATACTCACCTTTACAGCATGTCCCGTCACTGTTTAGCTCTTCCGGCGCGGCCCTGTTAAAAAAAAAACGCAATACATGAATACATTAATACAATATATCAACAATAAATAAAATACACATATAAACATCTAAATATACATTTAACTTACCTCCCCGCGATGTCCCTGGCCTTCTCTCCTTCAGCCCCGGCTGGGCCGCGGAACCATCCGCGTTCTAAAAAAAAAAAAAAAAAAAACTAACGGAGATCTGCACTGGCAGACCTCCCCGACGCTAATGAACCTCCCAGAGTCGTTTCCGGGAGGAAATTGGCATTGGCGGCTTGTGATTGGCTGAAAAAGCTGTCTATCAATTTCAGCCAATCAAAAGTCGTCAATGTGTGAGCCAATCAGGATGGGATACACCCCAATATCCCACCCTGATTGGCTAAAACACTTGTCTATCTTTCTGGGAACCAATCACAAGGCTCAGATGCCTTCAGCCAATCACTATGGGATACACCCCCACGGAGTGATTGGTAGAAGACATCTGCGCATCCTGATTGGCTCCTACATTGACGACTTTTGATTGGCTGACAGCTTTTTCAGCCAATCACAAGCCGCCAATGCCAATTTCCTCCCGGAAACGACTCCGGGAGGTTCATTAGCGTCGGGGAGGTCTGCCAGTGCAGACCTCCGTTAGTTTTTTTTCTTTCTTTTTTTTTAGAGCGCGGATGGTGCCGCGGCCCAGCCGGGGCTGAAGGAGAGAAGGCCGGGGACATCGCGGGGAGATAAGTTAAATGTATATTTAGATGTTTATATGTGTATTTTATTTATTGTTGATATATTGTATTAATGTATTCATGTATTGTGTTTTTTTTTAACAGGGCCGCGCCGGAAGAGCTAAACAGTGACGGGACATGCTGTAAAGGTGAGTATATTATTTAGAATGTATAGAATGTTTATTTATTGGATGTTAATGTTTTGTACTAATTTTTTTTTTTTTTGACCCATAGGTTAGTGATCTGAAGCAACATCTTAAAGGTAAGTGGTCTTAATTTATTGATTTTAGCTTAGAATTAGGGTCTGTGTAGTTAGGACTCTAATTATTTTATTTTATTTTAGAATTAGGGTCTGTGTATGTAGTTAGGATTTTTTGTATATTAGATAGATAGGGGGATGTATTTGATATAGTTAGGATTTATTTTAAATTAAATAGATTGTATGTTAGATAGATAGGGGGTATTTGATTTGGACTATATGTAATATATTATATTTAATATATTATATGTAATATATTATATGTAATGTCATGTATTGTATGTAATGTATGTAATGTATTATATTTAATATATTATATTAAATATATTATATTTAATATCTTATATGTAATGTCATGTATTGTATGTAATGTATGTAATGTATTATATTTAATATATTATTTAATATATTATATTTAATATATTTAATATCTTATATGTAATGTCATGTATTGTATGTAATGTATGTAATGTATTATATTTAATATATTATATTTAATATATTATATTTAATGTCATGTATTGTATGTAATGTATGTAATGTATTATGTTCCTGGAATTATTAAATTTAAAAGTTCAAACAAAAACTTTATTGTGAGTTGCCTAAACCCGGCTTACTCATAGATTAAAAAGAAGTTTAAAAATAAAAGTGTAGAGAAGAAGCCCTGTTATTGGATATGGTGAGAGGAAATCCTAACTAAACTACCAAAAAGACTATACTCTAAAAAGTATAATAAGATAAGGATTAATCAAGTGAATGGGAGATGGAAGTTTGGAATAGAACATATGATGTGCAGTGACCATAAGTTATATAGTGGACAGAAAAAAGAGGAGACTGCCACTAGTAGTGATACTGATACTAGAATGGTAGCTATGTGGAAACACTTGTTATAGTGTATAGCACTGAAAAAAAGGAGGTAAGTGAAAATAGTGGTGAAAACAGGAATAAATGACAAGATGGTGATGGAAGAGGTAGTAGAGAAAGGAGTTTATCCTCATATGCACAAAAAAATTGTAAATCATAGGATAAACAAAAAATAAATGGTATAAATTACCCAGAGCTACTTAAAAAACTTTTATAAAATTTAAAAAAGTGGTACTTCAGGCTCAAAGGATATATGGTCTAAAAGGAGACCAATATTTTAGAGGGCTTATAAATGCTCCTGTGCAAATAGGGGATACTGACCGGATTATAGGTATACCAGTCACTTGATCTCTGAAGGTCTTAATATTCCCCTTAGATCCCACTTATATAGTGATACAAAATGGATCTGGGGGTTTACCCTAATAAGGGGACCAAGAAGATACAAGTGTATATACTCTTATGTTTAGATGAGTCTAAGTAAAAAAAGTATATAATAAAGGCTATTACTTACTGCACCAGGATGCATGAAGCCTCTAGGTCCTTATACTTGTGCCTGATTGTCCACAAAGTGATATGGCTGTCGCCTGACCGGTTTCGTTACCAGTATGGTAACTTTCTCAAAGGCTGCCACTGTAATGTATTATATTTAATATATTATATGTAATATATTATATGTAATATATTATATTTAATATATTATATGTAATGTCATGTATTGTATTTAATGTATGTAATGTATTATATGTATGTATTGTATTGTTTTTATCTGTCTTTCCTTTTCAGGTGTGTAATTTTTTTATTTTCTGTAGTGGGGGGTGGGGTTGTAATGTATTTTTTTATTTTCTGTAGTGGGGGATGGGGTTGTAATGTATTTTTTTGTTTTCTGTAGTGGGGGTGGGGTTGTAACTTTTTTTTTTTCTGTACTGTAGGTTTTTTTTTGTAATTAGAGTGTTGGTGAGGTTTATTAGGGGGTAGGTAGTGTAGGTAGGTAGTGTAAGTGTTAATAGATTAGTGTAGAGGGGGGTTAGTTTAGATTAAATGGTTTATTGGGGGTTATAGTGTAGTGTTTGTAGTTAGTGTCATGATGGTCCTTGAGGACCATCAAGGCACTTATGTGGTTAATGTTGGGTTGTAACAGGCCCATAATGGTAATAATATACCCTTATGGGACTGATGGGGTTAAATAGAGCCTTATGGTGGTCTGTATTGACCACCATGAGTTAATGGGTTAATTTAGGCCTTATGGTGGTCTGTATTGACCACCATGAGTTAATGGGTTAAATAGAGCCTTATGGTGGTCTGTATTGACCACCATGAGTTAATGGGTTAAATAGAGCCTTATGGTGGTCTGTATTGACCACCATGAGTTAATGGGTTAATTTAGGCCTTATGGGGGTCTGTATTGACCACCATGAGTTAATGGGTTAAATAGAGCCTTATGGTGGTCTGTATTGACCACCATGAGTTAATGGGTTAATCTAGACCTTATGGTGGTCTGTATTGACCACCATGAGTTAATGGGTTAAATATAGCCTTATGGTGGTCTGTATTGACCACCATGAGTTAATGGGTTAATTTAGGCCTTATGGTGGTCTGTATTGACCACCATGAGTTAATGGGGTAATTATAGTTGCCTGGAGTTAATATTTTTTGTGCGAGTCCTTTCAGGACCTTTACGGTCCTTTGAGGACCCGCGAGGTGGGAAATTTAAAATTGAATTGCAGCAGGGTCAGGATCGGTGCCGATCGGGGACCCCCGCTGCAGGGGGTTTATGTTTAAGTGTTAATAGATTAGTGTAGAGGGGGGTTAGTTTAGATTAAATGGTTTATTGGGGGTTATAGTGTAGTGTTTGTAGTTAGTGTCATGATGGTCCTTGAGGACCATCAAGGCACTTATGTGGTTAATGTTGGGTTGTAACAGGCCCATAATGGTAATAATATACCCTTATGGGACTGATGGGGTTAAATAGAGCCTTATGGTGGTCTGTATTGACCACCATGAGTTAATGGGTTAATTTAGGCCTTATGGTGGTCTGTATTGACCACCATGAGTTAATGGGTTAAATAGAGCCTTATGGTGGTCTGTATTGACCACCATGAGTTAATGGGTTAAATAGAGCCTTATGGTGGTCTGTATTGACCACCATGAGTTAATGGGTTAATTTAGGCCTTATGGTGGTCTGTATTGACCACCATGAGTTAATGGGTTAAATAGAGCCTTATGGTGGTCTGTATTGACCACCATGAGTTAATGGGTTAATCTAGGCCTTATGGTGGTCTGTATTGACCACCATGAGTTAATGGGTTAAATATAGCCTTATGGTGGTCTGTATTGACCACCATGAGTTAATGGGTTAATTTAGGCCTTATGGTGGTCTGTATTGACCACCATGAGTTAATGGGTTAATTTAGGCCTTATGGTGGTCTGTATTGACCACCATGAGTTAATGGGGTAATTATAGTTGCCTGGAGTTAATATTTTTTGTGCAAGTCCTTTCAGGACCTTTACGGTCCTTTGAGGACCCGCGAGGCGGGAAATTTAAAATTGAATTGCAGCAGGGTCAGGATCGGTGCCGATCGGGGACCCCCGCTGCAGGGGGTTTATGTGTAAGTGTTAATAGATTAGTGTAGAGGGGGGTTAGTTTAGATTAAATGGTTTATTGGGGGTTATAGTGTAGTGTTTGTAGTTAGTGTCATGATGGTCCTTGAGGACCATCAAGGCACTTATGTGGTTAATGTTGGGTTGTAACAGGCCCATAATGGTAATAATATACCCTTATGGGACTGATGGGGTTAAATAGAGCCTTATGGTGGTCTGTATTGACCACCATGAGTTAATGGGTTAATTAAGGCCTTATGGTGGTCTGTATTGACCACCATGAGTTAATGGGTTAAATAGAGCCTTATGGTGGTCTGTATTGACCACCATGAGTTAATGGGTTAAATAGAGCCTTATGGTGGTCTGTATTGACCACCATGAGTTAATGGGTTAATTTAGGCCTTATGGTGGTCTGCATTGACCACCATGAGTTAATGGGTTAAATAGAGCCTTATGGTGGTCTGTATTGACCACCATGAGTTAATGGGTTAATCTAGGCCTTATGGTGGTCTGTATTGACCACCATGAGTTAATGGGTTAAATATAGTCTTATGGTGGTCTGTATAGACCACCATGAGTTAATGGGTTAATTTAGGCCTTATGGTGGTCTGTATTGACCACCATGAGTTAATGGGTTAATTTAGGCCTTATGGTGGTCTGTATTGACCACCATGAGTTAATGGGGTAATTATAGTTGCCTGGGGTTAATATTTTTTGTGCGAGTCCTTTCAGGACCTTTACGGTCCTTTGAGGACCCGCGAGGCGGGAAATTTAAAATTGAATTGCAGCAGGGTCACGATCGGTGCCGATCGAGGACCCCCGCTGCAGGGGGTTTATGTGGGGACACTTCGGGGGTCCCGATGGGGACCCCCAGCATAGAGGGGGGTTAATTTTAAGTGCCACGGCCGGGATTGGGTAATAGGGGGCCGCGGGCCCTTTAAGGAGCCGCGGCGGGGAATTTAAACGTTTGAAATGCAGCGGGGGCCTGATCGTTGCCGATCGGGGACCCCCGCTGCAAGGGGTTAATGTGTGGGGGCTGCGGGGGTTCCTATGGACCCCTGCAGCAAGGTGTTCATGTTAGGACACTTCGGGGGTCCCGACGGGGACCCCCGCATTGGGGGGGTTAATTTAAGGTGCCGGGGGGGTATTTGGAGTACCCCCACGGCAGGGCTTATGTGGGGGACTGCCGCGGAGGTCCCTTTTAGGAACCCCGCAGCAATTGATGAGGAGTGGGAGCCTGCGATATCATCTCGCAGGCTGTCACTCCTCATGTACATTTACGCAGTGTTGATACGTACGGCCCTGCTGAGTAGCTCATACGTTGCTCGCAGCAGGGCTAATTTAATAGCATTGTAAGTTGGAGAAACTTTGCAGTACGTAGGGCTTAAGTAGAAGCCTCTTATTTACGAGTCTGGAATTTAATGAGGCCCTTAGTCGATACATTTAATGAAATTAAATTTGAAGGCAGATAGCACCAAGAGAGATGTTAAAAGCTACGATCCCCAAGAAAGAACAAGACTTAACTTTATGTAAGAATTTTAGGCCTATCTCTCTTCAAAATACAGACATAAAACTTTATTTGAAGATCTTAGCAGACAGGCTAAACTTGGTTTTGCCTAAACTTGTTTCCATAGACCAAACAGGTTTTATTAAAGGGAGGCAGGGTTCTGATTATTTGAAAAATATTAGATCTTTTTTCATATGCCAGATTCCTGGGACTGCCTGCAGTCTGTCTTTCTCTGGACGCTGAAAAAGCCTTCGACAGAGTTGGGTGGGACTATATGGAACATACTCTGCTAGAGCTCTGTCGTGGCCTCTGGATTTTAATCTGATAGATTCATTATCTCTAATGGAATGAGGCAGGGGTGTCCCCTGTCTCCAGGGATATTTACTCTTATGATCGAACCTCTTGCGGAAATGATTATAAGTTCTAATGGTCTAAAAGGTCAAAATAGGTGGGACAGACCATAGGGTTACTTTATTTGCTGATGTCCTGATAGTTACAGTATCAAATCTGGTGAGATCATTGAAGGAACTGGAAAACATAAAACAAACATACATTACATTGTCTAATTATAGTCTAAACATTGAAAAATCAGAAGCCCTATGTCTTAATATTCATCAGACAGATCAAGAAACTCTGAAGACGAAATGGAAATGGAAAACTACATGCATTTCCCATCTGGGTATATTTTTAAGTGGAGAATTTAAGACCATAATTAAAAAAAACTATGGATCTCTATTGGATAAACTTAAGAACTTGCTAAGCTCTTGGAAAAATAAATATCTATCTTGGTCTGGCAGAATGGCATCTGCAAAAATGTTTTTGCTGCCCAAATTTAATTATTTAATTAGGAGCATTCCTATCAGGGGAATAGGAATGTTCCTAATTAAATTAATTTTTAAAATGGGATACACAATACCACCTTTCCCAAATCTTCTAGCCATAATAAACCTTTTAATTCTGATATGTTTATGATTATGTGTTTATAAGTCAATTATAGATTGAAATTGAGTTATAATAAATCCAGGGAGGGGCCCTGGATTTATTAGAAATCAATTTCAAGCTATAATTGACGAATAAATACATAAACGTATCAGAATTAAAAGGTTTATTATGGCTAGAAGATTTCGCAAAGGTGGTATTGCATATCCCATTTTAAAAACCTATAAATGATAGTACATCTAGCACGTGGATTTGCTTATTCTGATTCTACACAATGGTTACGAATAGAGAATTGTTTTGTACAAAGAGGGGGAATTAGATCTTTATTACTATTGGAAAAAGGAAAGGAAAATATAATCTTGGAAGGGACACATATTATCAAAGTCTTGAGTAGTTTTGGGGGAAAAAAACAACTTTCAAGATAAATGGATCCCCTTCCTGAGCCCACTGACCTCTTTGGAAGATATCTCCTTAATGTTTAATATTCCTAACTTAAAGATATGGGAGAAATGGGGGATTAGACGATTCAAAGAGTTAATTAGTGATGGAGATCTGCTTTCCTTTGCAGTTATAAATATAAAATTTGGTTTACCGGCTAAATTTTGGCTGGACTACCACTGTCTTCTCTTGTCTTTTGCGAAGGTTTCTAATCCTGCACAATTTAATAGATCTTTAACATTAAAATTCTTAGGTAATATAAACAAACCATGTTTAATTGTGAAATGCTTTAACCTTTTGAAGGTCTATTTAGAAGAAGAAGAACATTTCCATAAAAAGAAAATGTGGGAAATTGACCTACAAAAGACATGGGAAGAATCAGTTGAAAAAGAGCTTTTTTAAATACAGATAGATTCATAAAAAATCCAACTTTTAGAGAGACTTTTTTTAAAGTTTACTAATAGATGGTACATGGTACCTACAAAAGTAACCCAGATGTTTAAGAAGGAGGAACTGAAATTATGCTGGATAGATAGTGGAGCAGTGGGGTCATATATATACATTTGGTGGAATTGTCATAAAATTCTAAAGTTTTGGTCAAATTGCTTTGTACAAATAGTAAGGATCCCAAAGTATCAAATTACAATAACTACCGAGATGGCACTATTACACATCTTTCCTGCAGATTTGGACCTGGACGTTGTGGCCTTTACAGATTGTCATGGTGGCCAAGTGGCTAATTGTATGTAAATGGAAATGTAATATAGTGCTGATGTGGGCAGAATTAGAATCTATTATTATAAATAACAGAAATTTCAAGAAAGATTTCTCAGAAATTATAATGTCAAAAAATGTAGTGCTAAAATGAAGATATATCTTCTCCTTACTTAGTCCTACACCCCCTCTGCCCCTCCATCTGCAATTTACTTTTGTGTATTTATTTTTTCTTTGCTTTTTATCTGTCTTCGTTGATGTATATGAAAGTACATAATGGTGTTCCCTGTGTTAGGAACTCATATGTCAAATTTGCCTTCACCTCTTTGTTTGTTCTTATATCTGTTTTGTATTTTTCTTGAAAATAATAAAAATAATAAAAAAAACAAAAAAAAAAACTGATTTTCATTGGTTAGCATTTAATCAATCATACAGCTCTATTTTCCCCTATTCTGATAGGTTCAAATGTCAGATCACAGTGTTTTTGTGTTCTTTGTGCCTTATCCATTTAGCTGTCATTTAGGAATAATTTCAACTACCTTTCCTCATTATATATGTATACTTTTGGTGGTGGGAGTGTCATGGTCTGGACCTGCATGAGTGCTGCTGGCACTGGGGAGCTACAGTTCATTGAGGAAACCATGAATGCCAACATGTACTGTGACATACTGCAGCGGAGCATGATCCCCTCTTTTCGGATACTGGGCATCAGGGCAGTATTCCTACATGATAACGACCCCAAACACACCTCCAAGACGACCATTGCCTTGCTAAAGAAGCTGAAAGTAAAGGTGATGGACTGGCCAAGCATGTCATCAGACCTAAACCATATTGAGCATCTGCAGGGCATCCTCAAATGGAAGGTGGGGGAGTGCAAGGTCTCTAACATCCACCAGCTCTGTGATGTCATCATGAAGGAGTGGAAGAGGACTCCAGTGGCAACCTGTGAAGCTCTGGTGAACTCCATGCCCATGAGGTTTAAGGCAGTGCTGGAACATAATGGTGGCCACACAAATATTGACACTTTGGAGCCCAATTTGGACATTCCCACTTAGGGGTGTACTCATTTTTTTTGCCAACGGTTTAGACATTAAAGGGGACAGCAAATTTACACTGTTATACAGGCTGTACAATTACTACTTTACATTGTAGCAAAGAGTCATTTCTTCAGTGTTGTCACATGAGAAGATATAATAAAATATTTACAAAAATCGCGGGCTTGGGATGCTAGGTGAGGCGGAGGAGTGAGTGGCAGGGAGAGACACAGGGAAGAGAGAGGTGGAAATAGACACAGAGGGGGAAAATTAGAGGGGGGAAAGGAGGCACAGAGGCACAGGAGAGGGAGAGGGGGAAGAAGACACAGGGGCGGGGGAAGGAGCTACAGGGGAGGGAGAGGGGGGAAAGAGACACAGGGGAGGGAGAGGGGGAAAGGAGGCACATGAGAGGGGGAAGGAGACACAGGAGAGGGGGGAATAAAACACAGGGGAGGGAGAGGGGGGAATGAGACACAGGGGATGGAGAGGCCAGGAAACTCACAGGGCAGAGAGCCTCTCCCCCCTCTCTATTTCATGGGCCTCGCGATGACCGCCTTCGGCGCTCATCACAAGCCCTGCAATGAGTGCTCATAGAAGATGTTGTCCAACCCTCCACTTTCGTGCCTCATGCTGAGCGCCTTCAGCCTCTCCCCACTCTCTGGCCTCTATTTCTCTTTCCCCCTCTCCATTCCATGTGTATGTTTCCCCCTCTCTCCCTCCCTGCCTTGTGTTTTTTCCCATTATTTCCCTCCCCTGAGTCTCTTTTCCACCCTATCCACCCTCTCCCACCCCTGTGTCTTTCTCCTCTCTCTCCCTAATCAAGTTTAGCGTGGCTCTTGTTGAGCACCTATCTATCCTTTTTTCAAGTGTTGCGTGCCTCGCAATGAGCGCCGTTGGTTCTTTTTTCAAAGTCTTGCGGATCTCTCGATGAGCGCTTACGGGTTACTGTCTTCGGCCTAGTTTTGAGCCTTTTTTCAAACAATTACGGGTTTACGGCCGCCATTTGTTTGCCCTCGCTGAGCATATTTGAACCTCATTTAGCTTGCAACCTCACTCACATGCTCTCGGCCTCTCCCCCTGTGCTGTGTGTGAGGTCGTAAGTAAATCTTTGAAGTAATTGGCTTCTTTTAGTGCTCTAATGAAGGCTTCCGAGTTATGGGCTTGAAAAACATGGCGGGCATTACATTTGTAAAGTGTTGCGTGCTTCGTGCTCATCGTGTGCCTGGCGATGAGCTCCTTCGGTGCCCATTGACAGACGTTTTCAAAGTCTTGTGGGCCTCGCACTGAGAGCCAAAGGCCTGGCAATGAGCGCCTTTGGCACTCATTGGCAGCCTGTTTCTAAGTCTTGCGGGCTTTGCAATGAGCTAGTCCCCTATAGAAGGAACTTGCAAACCACTTGCCACCTGTCATATTAATTTTAGGTCCTCAATGTTCATACCCTACAGTATCACTAATTGGACATGGCCTGTGTATTGACCCTTTATTATTATTAGATTTGATAATTAGGATTATACGATATCTAATGCTATTATGACTATTCTTCTTCTTGATATGTATTGATCTATTGCATGTTGACTAGGGCTCATTAGTTTACATCTATAGGAATGTAGCACTAATGTGATGTGTGTGGAAGTCCAATAACCCCAAACCATTGAAAACACACTGACACAGTTACAACGGTATAACAAAGCTTTATTTTTTACAATGACTGCAATCCACAGTGGTCAAGACTGTGCATCAATATCATGGGTTTGGTGTGGGCGGGTCCCAAGAGAGCAAGAGGCTATGATTGGGTAAAAGGGGATACCTACAGGGAGTATTGTCATAGTCTAGAATAAGCATGATGCATAGCACCTACCAGGGTCACATGTGGTCACTGCCAATTGGAATCTGATGAAAAAAAGGATCAACATAAATCACTCCATTTAATTAAAGAATGTGCATATCACTAACAACATGTCTGGATCTGCTCAATGAAACAAATGATTCAACCTCTGGACTGTGTAATCCAATCCAGTTTCACACAAATAGTGTGGCGACAAAAAAAAAAAAAAAAGTGGTCAACTAAATAAGGCGGAGGAGGATAAAAAAAATCTAATCACAATGTATGTACATTACAGTGCTAAATACTGTACCAATATACCAACTCGCCTGATTCCTATCTGCAAGCATTACTAACTATTAGCTAGGTCTCTGGATAATCAGCAATATGGGATAATACCCATTAATACGGAGAGGACACATAGGTCAGCAGCCAGATTCACTGTTACTTACATCAGACCCAAGGATCTGTTCTCAGACCAATATTAAGGTCAGGATCACATGCTTCACTAGTGCATATATCAATGAGGGCTGTCATTAACATGCAAATGTGAGACTTGGCAAGTCCACCGCCATAGCGCTATTGGTCTACATTTCAGGTAACAACAATCATGTCTGAGATACATGGCTATATAATATATTTAAGATTCTGGGAGCTACATGTTAAGGGCGGGGCTGTCATTGAATGAATATCTACCCGAGAGGCACTGGGAAAACCTTACACCTCATACAATTCCTCCACAATGCTGATGCAGATGCAGAAGATGCTACATGGACCTGAATTGAACCTAAAAAAAAACTAAAGAAAAAAAAACTAAAACATAAGGCCTGAAAAAATCATAGGGACTGCAGCATCTCTTCTCAACAGCATTCCTCAGTGACCATCAATTGGTGACATGTTTAACGGAACCCTGTGTGTCCACAGAGAAGAGGATCATGGACCATGTGATGGGAGGTAGCCATCTGCATACAAAATGTCACCATCATATAGGCCAAGATCCAATACTCTGTAGCCATTATAGATTAGGTAAACATTGTGACCAATAGATTATCACTGAGGAGTGCTGTTGAGAATGTTCTCACTGAGGAGTGCTTTTGAGAATGTCCCACGTAGTGCTGGTGGTGGTGGTGGTGGTGGTGGTGGGGGGGGGGATCAGGCAGCAGCACATCGCCTGGTGGGGGCATGGTGGGAGGAGTGGAGGGGCTGGGCTGCTTGTGCCTGGGGGATGCCTCTGGGGTAGTGGAGGGGGGCTGGGGACCAGCCCCAACCTTAGCAGCCTGGCCAGGTAAGTCTCAGTCATCAGGTGATTCCTCCTCTAATCCATAGAGTGCCTGGTCAGGCTGCGCATCACCTGTGCATGGTTGGCAGAGATGATGGCCCGTGTAACGGATCTCCTGGCACCCCGACCGGGTACCTCTGTTGATAGACGCGTCCTAGTTTGCGCCGAGGCCTACAAGCACTGCACCGGACACCTCAACCACCACAGACTCCACAACCGCCGTAGTTTAGCTAGAGCCGCGCCGTCTTCCTTCCACCCTGTATGAATCTCCAGCATCCAGGACCGTGTGGGGAAGACCTCTCCTCCAAGGAGGACACATCAGGAACAAGCGTTCAGTAGTTACAGCTCAAGGGAGTATGCAAAAGCATAGCAATCCCCAGTAGGATATAGCGATCCCCTCTAAGAACGAGATGAGACTACGTTTTGAAGGGTCAAGTAGAACTATCCTTTAATGACAGGGGATCTCCTTTTATGCAATGGTGCCCTCTGAAGGGCTACACCCACATAATTATCACAGCCAATTAGATACATGGTTCAACCCCCACGTCTCCTCCCCTCAGATAACAGGTAACAATTAAAACAGACACAATTTTAACCACATTCTGGATGTACCCCAAAAACAGGGGGTACACCTTTAAGTCCAGCACTGTTCAATATCTCTCACCCAGGGGAACAACATATTAAAAAAATGGCATGAATCAGACCAGGTGTTCAAAAGTTAGTAAAAGTATGTTTTTCACATAACACACAGACATGTCACATATCCCCCACACAATACACATATAGGACAATAGGTGTGGTCACCCCTCCCTGAGGCAACTTGATATAATCAGACAATGATTAAATCAGCCTTCTTTGTTCTTATCTGAGAATGAAAACACTTTGGAAAATGCAAGGATCCTTTACAACTTTCTTATCTTAGGAGAGTCTCTGTAACAGGATTCTCTGTAATAGGATTATCTATTAGCCTAGTAGCTGTGATAACTCTGACCCAATATATTCTGTAGAACATAAAACAACATATCTACAGTACAGCAATGTGATCATATTTTAACCAAGAATTAAATAACCATAAACAGGGTAAAACAGTGATGGGTTCCGTTACAGCTGGGATCTGAGCGCACAAAACTACCGAATAGCGCTCAGATCATCTTCACACAGTTCAATTGCCATGTAGCTAAAGTCTTTCCCATAGTCTTTCATCATTTGAATGGGCTCCATGGCATATCTATCTGTGGTATCATGGTTCACACAGGGCAAGTACCGAATGACCCCCCCCCCCCCCCCCCCTGTATGTAAAGGGCCAGAATGAGTGACATACACTCTGGTATGGCCGAATACTGTGTTTGAAGGGCAATATGTACCAGGGCCATAGTCGCAGGGCAGGAGGCTGGCAAACAGTCCTCTCCAAGACAAAGTGGTGAAGGGCACTTCGTCACAGCCCGGATCCCCAGAAACAAGTCCAGCTGGTCACTCTTTATGGCTAGCATCTCCGCCTGCGCAGCCTGGCTTGCTATTGGTGGGCTGTGTAGTGTGTGTGATGCACATGTGGTGGCACATTGGTGTATGTCATATTCACCTGACATGGAGGCTGGGTCCTGCTGGGCTACTGGGCTTGAGAAGGTCCCTTGCGACCCTCTCCCACTCATAGGTCACACTGCGGCCTTGCTCTTCTCTGGACATCATCCTCACCTTGGCCCTGATGTCATCAAATCGGTGCTTCACGGACCTCTCATCCCCTGGCGCTGTGCGTCACTTCTGCCGCTACCTCCTTCTAAGCCTGAGCCCTAGGCCCAGGCTTCACTTCCCTCCCCCCTGCAAGACTGATGAGGCAGCCACAGATGACACATAGGAGGTCCAATTTCTCTTGACTGTGGACGGGGACCCTGGCCTTCTAGACTTATCCCTGAGGTCTGTCCCTTCCCAGAACTATCACCCCCCTGGGATCAGGCCCCTTCCCCTCTGTCCCTCCTTTCACCACCCACCACTGCACTCTCCTCTTCTCCCTCCCCTACTGCCTCCCCCCTCCTCTCCTTCCTCCTCTGCTCCCTTCCTCACCCTCCTCCCTCCTCTCCTTCCTCCTCATCCTCCTCTCCTCCCTCCTCACCTACTCCTCCCCACCTCTGCTTCACATGACCTCCTGCCGCCCCTCTCTCACCTCCTCGACTCTCCTCTCCTCCTCCTCAACTCTCCCCTCCTCTCCCCTTCTTTCTCCTCCCTCCATCATCAAACAAAATAAAAGAGGGATAAATCTAAAAAAGTATTTCTGTAATATGTGTGTTGGAAGAACAATGTATGTGCTATGTGTTATTAATATGTGTCGGGGGATGGGATGGGGGGGGGGGGGGTGTTTGTGTGTGGTGTCTCCTGAATCTATATATCTCTATGTGTGTTCTTTAACCTATGTGTATTGCAAATATGTGTAATCTGTAAATATGTGTAAGTCTTAAGTGTAAATATGTTTGAAATAGAATATGAATCAATCAAAAACGCAATCTACCTCTCTCCAACTAACTCCTGCTCTTTCTCTCAAAAAACACTCACCAGCTCCTGCACCTGCATGCTACTTCCAATTAAATTTACAACACAGTCAAAGCATGGGCGTGTGTCAATCTGTCAATCATTTTGTCTTGTCCGCATGTGATTGGTTGAGAGGCCTGTGTTGCACTGCATTATTCCGCAGTTGGATGTTTTAGGCCGATCGCGGCTAGTCCGTCCCCTATACAGCTTGCGAGCACGGCTAAGGTTTACAGGCTTGAGTCTAAATCCCGTAACCCACGGCCAGCTCGAATTTCATTTCAAGCCCAGAGCCGTTGCGGGTCTGATGTTGCACTTTGAATTTAATAGGGCTGATGGAGGGGACATGTCAATCAAATCACTGAATATGAAATATGAATGAAGCCATTGTAATAGTACATGTGGGTGGCCTGATATGTATTAACTCATTGATTCCCTAACCCCAAATATTACACATTAAAATATACATTAAAATATAATATTTTATACTCTATATTAGGCCCAGCTCAAATATTATAGCTCTGTAACTCGGCCAAACTTCAAGCCAGCAGCCGTTGCGGGTCTCACATTGCACTTAAGGGCTTGGAATTTTAGAGGGCTGCAAGGGACTTCAAAAGTTTGCTGAAGCAATGGAAGGTATTAAAATTACTTGGACAACAATCCACAATGATAATATATGTAAATAAAACTAAAATCTGTATTGTCATGTGTTGGAATGGTCATGCATATGCAAATACGACAAGTATAGACATACTACCTCATAAAATTGCAACACATATACATCACAATTGCTGCCATATTAACCCTTTCTCACTCACAGAGGCTAATGTGCCCCTAAACATACAAACCTCATCTGATATACATCTTACTCATCACATCTACATTTGGGAACACAAATAGTGGCCATATGTCACCGCCACATCACATATATCAAGTACCCGGTGAACATTTGATTATTTGTTGCTCAGTCCTTCAGTCGTGTCCAACTCTCTGTGACCCTTTGGACTGCAGCACAATTAGCTCCTCCACTAGAGAAGGAACTGGAAAGCCACTTCAGTGTCACCTGTCATATTCGTTTTAACCCTGTATTTTGATTATTTATGATCTATTATTATATGAGATCTAATGCTATTATTGCTATTACTATTATTATTATCTGTATTGATTTATTGCATAGTAACTAGGACTCATTAGTTTACACATATAGGAATGGGACACAAATGTGATGTATGTGGATGTCCCATAACCTTAACCATTGACAACACACTAACACAGTTAGAACATTTTATTTCATACACAGAGCACAATCAGAAATGGACAAGATTGTGCATAAATATCATGTGTGTGGTGTGGTCAGGTACCAGAAGGGCAATAGGCTGTGGCTAATCAAAGGACACCTAAAGGGTTACCTGTTAGACAACATCATAAGGATATTGCATAGCATCTACTAGGGTCACATGTCGTTAGGACACCACAGTAACCATAATCGCATGTGACATAAGAACATCATATAACACTGCATTTCATGGAAATAACCATTAAAGTGCATACAGCAACAATGTGTTTTCCATCATACATATTAAATACATGCTAGAAGTCATGGATCATGTGATACTAATCAATTCCACACACAGTGCTGATTCAAAAATAGATGATAGGAATCTGGAAAAGAGGAGGTGTTAGAACGATCATAAGCTGTTATTATAGTACATTGTTTTTGCTCTGGAAAGGACAATACACTAATTAACATGAACGTCATCTACGAGCAGTAATAACCATATTGATTCTGTCCTGTTTAATCAGCCTGCCCGGAATATGTTGAGGATGTGTAATATAACAAGGCACGCTTCACTGTGAACACAATCTTTCAGTAAAAGGTATTATCACTATCTACATGGAATAGTTGTGCCTTGCTGATATCACATCTCACTGTTATATGGGTGGTACCAAGGCCGGACAGATTACACTGTTCACATTACCCCTAAACACATGCACATTGATCCTGGTCTCAAACAAAGGGAATTAGCCATTTTGTTTGGATGAAATGAAAGACATTAAGCTGCTTTCATACTGTTAACGGGATAAAATGTAAGAAAACACATGTATAACTACTAGTTTGGATTAGCAGATCCTAAAGGGACCATGCAACTCTAAAGCAGGGACACTATTTATTATAATTGAAATGCACACCAGTCATGTTCATTAGTGAAGAGATATGTAGTCAGATATTGCATTTCAGATTGAACTTGGTTCAGTGTTCACTGATATGATGGTTTTGTACTGCTCGAAGATGAAGAACATGCCTTCATGGTTGTGAGATTTGGCTATTAACACCTACAGAGACAAGAACAATATATCAATCATAACAATATTCTGTTTAACTACAACACCTCATCTCAAGGTCACTCCACATTGAACATCAATTGTTGAAACTTTGAAAATAACCAGACATGTACACACTCTGTAGCCAGCCAATAGTATGCCAACATCTATAACAATCAATATTCAGTTAGGAGTGATCAGAAGGAGGACTTCCTCGATAGCCCTAATACCTCCTCCTCCTCAGCACTTGGCCCCCACCTTTCGTGCCTGCGCCCAATCTCACTCTTCCATGTCTTTGTTGTGGAGGAGCATGGGGTGCCACTACGTTGGCTGGCTGGGGATCTTGTTGAGATGGTGGTGGTGAGGTCTGGGATGAGGAGGCCAATGTCTCGTGTTGCTGTTGTGCAACCGAAGGCTGGAGAGATATGAGCTGGCGTTCGGCTAATTGGATGATTTGCCGTCTGTCCAGACTCACCTGTTCCTTTTATTTTCTTTTTTTGAATCCCAACTGTCTAGGATTAAGATTTACTTATACTATACTATCAATACTAGGAAAATGGAGTTATTTGACTTGGTCATCTTCAAGACCAATAACTCACACTTACCGCAAAGAAACTGCAACAAAAAACGTATTATTGGGAACTAGTCACCATCCCCCTCACTTGGTGAGAAGTATTCCATACAGCCAATACCTTCGAATAAGATGCAACTGTACCCTTGACACTGATTTTGAAATTCAAGCCAAAGATCTCTATTTGAGATTCAGACAGAGGGGTTATTCTCACAACGTATTGAAAAAAGCTTATGCCAGAGCAAAAGCAAAATAACAAGAAGAATTACTCAACCTTCGACCACAAAAGGATGATACAAGTAACAATCAAATCAGATTAATCGGAACGTACAATTCCCATGTTGATAAGATTAATCACATTTAAAAGAGACACTGGCATATTCTCCTGTCTGATAATGGCTTAAAACATGTTCTCAGTGAACATCCATCTGTTACCTATAGGTGGGCCCCTAGCTTACAAGACAAATTGGTACATTGGTACATTATACTTGCCCCGTTAATACGGGCTGCGATTGGCTCACCAAAGGTTCACCTGGATCCAGACCGTGCAAACGGTGTAAAGCCTGCCCTCACATGATGACCACGTCTAGTTTTCAAGATTCCTCTGGTACTAAAAAGTTTACAATCAGGGGCCCTATTGACTGCCGATCTACGGCAGTAATCTATCTAATCTCCTGTCGCTGCAGACTAAATTCTGTGGGCAAAACCTCAAGGCAGCTCCACAGGGGTGTTTTAGAACGCATTAATTCCATCTACAATAACTTAGAAGTGGCCATAGCCAGGCATATGAACCAACAGCATGAAGATGATTTTATGGCTCTGAGATTTAGGGGAATCAAAAAAATTACCTTAGCTAATGCTTGGCGTGGCAACATTGAGACTAAACTTCTACAGAGAGAAGCAAGGTGGATATTCCATCTCAAGACCCTGACCCTTGCTGGTTTAAATGAGGGGTTCACATTTGCCCATTTTATTTAATCACAGAGATCATTGACATTAGAGTCTAAGTTGCCAAATATTCCAATATCTGACTTCCCCTTTTTTTTTCTATTTTAGTGCCACTTTATATACACACTAGGCTAAGGATGGTCACCAAGGTCTTGAGCCTTTAAAAAATTTAGAAGCCTTGAGGGCAATTAATAGTTTGACATCATCTTTATATTCGCAATATAGAGAATTAAGGGTTCTAGCCGATTTAACGACTGGTATGTTACTGTGACTAATTATCATGGTTTCAATTTGTGGTTTAAAGGGCAACACCAAGCAAAGAAACATTACAAGGGTATGTATAATTTTAACTTGATACATACTATCAGGTACATATGTGTATATTCTATTATTTGTTACTGAAGTTTGTTATAAGTTTGCAGGTGTCACTGAATATTTTTGTATTTTTCAAGAGAGCTGTTTTAGCAGTCCTGGTCTATAATACAGAATTGATACTGTTTTTTATAGTGTACCTATTTTTCTTTTGTTTTAAATTGACACAATAAAGATTTATATTTTTATATGTTGCTACAAATCACATATATAGTTGTGAGTTGTTGCTAACGAGGGGCCTCATTTGTGGTGGTGGAAGATCCGCATTTGCGGAGGTGTAGCCTCAAAGGCGCCTCACACCCGGTTAACACACACACGCCTTAGAAAAAAAACTCAAAGGCGCCTCACATGCGGTTAACACACACACGCACGACTTAGAAAAAAACAACTGCGTCCTACACGCACAACTGCGTCCCTCGCAAAAAATACGGCAGCAAAACGACCCATTCCCAACACACATAAAACGGCCGAAAACGGTGCGCATGAAAACATCAGAAACACAAGAAATAAACACAATGAACACATGAAAAGCTTACTTACAGCAAGGGGGGGCATCTGGTACCTTCAAAAGTTAATTTACACGTCCATTTAAGTGCAAAAAAACGAGTTTAAACTGCCGAAAATCACCTAAGCGAGAGAAAAAATGGCCGCCAAACAAAACGAAAACGAGGCTACAGACGTAACAATACAACAGTGACTCGCAAAACTGAAACACATACTATGCGGCACGTACCACACTGATATTAACCACCATTTTGAAAACTACTACGCATAAAATGGCGGATGGAACGCAAATTGTATGCTGGAACGCAAATAGCGCATGCGTATTGCGTTCTAACGGTCTGAGGCACTTGAAAGTTTACAAATACTGCCTACTTTCCAGAAAATTCTAAATTTCTACTCAGGTGATGAACGGAGTGACTGGATAGTTAACTGCTACTGTTAGGTGAGAAGAGAATTATTTCCTAATTTCCTACTTTACACTGTGCAAATTACAACTGAGAGGTAAGTAATAATATATTACATTTTATTATCAAGACAGGACAAAAAAACAACTTTAACTATGAAAATGTGATTCATGTATAGTGACATGTGACACACACATTTATCTGTATAGCCCCTACAACAAACTAATCTTAACCCAAACTAATTAAACAAGTATATTTAAATGACATAAAAAATAAAATAAACTTTAACTATGAAAATGGGATTCATGTATAGTGACATGTCACACGCACATTTATGTGTGTAGGCCCTAAAACAAACTTTTTTTTTTTTTTATAATTTTTATAATTTTTACAAAAATATAACAATGTATCATATAAACATCATAAATAGAATTAATAACAAAGTGCATTGAGATAAACAACATACCATTCACATGACATAACATCTAAAAAAGACATTCACTCTGCATGCATACACATCCCCAATGTTAAGTATCAAATTGACAAAGATGATTGATAGCAAAAAGAAAAAAAAAAAAAGAAATACCCGGCACAGGAAAGAGAAAAATAAAAAGGATATTTCAATAAGAAACCAAGCCGGGAACAGCAAAAATTTCCATTAGGCAAGTAAAAGCAGAAATTAATATATAGAAGTTTTAGCAACCCCATTGTGGAGTCCCAGATTTTCCACTTTAAAATGTTATTGCGAGAAGTGCTTATCCCTTCACAATTAGTTTGTAAATCTCTTACTCGTTGAATCCTTAGTAAGATTTCATTCCAAGTAGAAATTTTATTAGATTTCCATCGAGAAATGATTGATCTTTTTAGTGACATACAAATTAAAATAATGAAAGCTTTCTTGTCAATATTTATTACATTTGGGAAAATATGCAACAAACTACATTGAGGTAAAAAGGGAAGTTTAAAATCTATAGAATGTTCAATAAACTCAAAACCTTCAAACCACAAGGGTTTAATTAATGCGCATTCCCAGAATGTATGGAGAAAATCACCATGCATGCCACATTGCCTCCAACACATACTGTCTTGAAGATTGTGTGAAAACTGGTAAATTTGAGAAGGCACATGTACCACCTATTTACCAGTTTGATATGGAGTTCTCTATCAGAAGGGTGTTTAACAATTCTATTTGTCTCATACAGTGAGGATTCCCATATCTCCCAAGAAAAACAGATACCAAGATCTCTTTCCCAATTTTCCATGCCCGATTGTTTTGTTAAGCACCAAGGGCCTCCCTATAATATTATAACATTTAGATAATTAACGTCTATAATTGTTAGAATTAATACGTTTTTCCAAAGATGTCAAACAACCCTCAGCGCTGCTTGATGGATAACATGCGGATAAAAGTGCAGAGAGTTGTTTAACTCTTAACCAACAGTTAGAAGGAAGCCCATAGTTGGAAAACAATTGATCTAAAGAGAGTAAACGGCCCTCATAATATAGATCTTTTATACATAATACCACTAGTTCTGTCTCAGAACACAAACCAGGCTTGTGAAAAGTGAGAGCTGAGAGATTTTTAATTAAAATGCTTGTTGTTGGAATAAGCTGGTATTTGTTATTTATTAGTCTCCACGAATTATAAATGTTCATAACAATCTGAGAACCAACTACGAAGTCTTTAGATATCTTGTTGCCCATAAAGAATAAGAATTTAAGATCCATACAAGGTACCAAAGCTTTCTCAATTTGGGACCAAACATGGGACCCACTTGAATTAAGCCATTTTAGTGCATGTGTCAGCATATTGGCATTGTGGTATAATTGCAACATGGGATAAGATAATCCACCCTGAGAAAATACTCTAGAAAGAGTTAATCTCTTAAGTCTAATATGTTTTGAGGAGTGGATGAACTTATCTATAATAGATTGACATTTTTTAACCTGATATTGAGAAATTCTAACCGGTATACAGCTAGTGAGATAATTAAATCTAGGCAGAAGAGCCATTTTAGTAATGGCAATTTTGCCGCTGAAGGATGCTTTCACTCCCTTCCAACCATTTAAAAATTTTAGCCATTTGCAATAGAGGGCATTATAGTTAATTGTGATCATATTGTTTAACTTTTCTACAAAAGTAATACCCAGATGCGTGAAAGAATTGGAATTCCAATTGAATGGGTAAGCTTCCCTTAGAGGTCTTCTACAATTTTCAGAGAGATTTATCGCTAACGTATCCGATTTTTGTAAATTAAGTTTGTAATTTGATATTAAACTATATTCATTAAACAATAACATCAAGACTTACGATAACACTATGTCATCAGCAAAAAGAGATATTTTGTGTTCTCTCTCACCCAACCGAATGCCACGGATGGCTAGATTAGATCTAATGGCTACTGCCAATGGCACTATCAATAAAGCAAATAGGATGGGAGAGAGAGGACACCCTTGCCGGGTTCCATTTGATATCCCAAAAGAGCGAGAATGAAAACCAAAATTAGATATTGAAGCAGAAGGGGATTTATATAAAGCCCCTATCGTGTGAGAACCAAAGTTTCCCAAATCAAATTTCCTCAAAGTAAGATCCATATAGTCCCACCCTACCCTATCAAAAGCCTTTTCAGCATCTAATGAGAGGAATAGGGTGGGAACCTTTATCGCTTTTGAGTAACAAATCAGATAAGATAGTTTTCTAACATTATCTGAACCGGAACGGCCAGAAATAAAACCCAGCTGGTCAATGTCTATCAATTTATGAATAACTTTTTGAAGCCTAATCGACAGAATTTTAGAGTATAACTTAACATCTACATTCAATAATGATATAGGCCTATAGCTAGATCAGAGAAGCGGATCTTGTTTAGGTTTGGGAATCATAATTATACTAGCATTAACCATTTCTGGAGAAATAACCCCTTCAGTTTTGATTTCATTAAATAAATTCGTAAGATAAATACATAATGTTGAAGGAAAAAAAAAATTGCTAAATCCGTCAGGGCCTGGAGTGGTATAAGATTTTAACTTAGAGATTACCTCCCTAACTTCCTGGACAGAGATAGGGATGGTCAATTCATCTAGCTCCGCTGGGGAAATAACGGGGAGCTTAAATTGCTCCAGAAAGGTTTGAATTTGCAATATTGACGGTTTATGGAAATCATTGTCCTTAGATAAATTATAAAGGTTATTGTAATAATTGGCAAACAAATTGGCGATCTCCTTAGGGCACATCATAGGTTGACCATTATTCATTATGTAATCGATTCTTCTCCCTAAAGATTTCTGTTTGATTTTATGTGCCAATAATTTACTAGTTCTATTATCTTGATGGTAATAAACCTGTTGCAAATGCCAAATCCTTTTTTCTGACAAAAGTTGATTAATTTTATTTACTTTGTTCTGAACCTTTTTAATTTCAACCAATATGGAATATCTAGGATCCTTTTTATCCATGGTTTATTTAAATTAATATAAAGCTCTCTAAGGGACTCTCCGCTTTGTTTCATAACCTTGGACCTTAATTTTATTAATACAACCCTAATGAAGGCTTTGTAAGCATTCCAAAGAACCCCCTTAGAGGAGACTGTGCCTTTGTTCAATTCAAAAAATTTAGCTGACTCTTCAATCAGAAACTGTTTTCTAGATTCCTCCTTAATTAGGTAATCGTCTAGTTTCCAACGAGAGCGACCAGTTTTGTACAAATTAAAGTTAACATCCTTCCCTAAAACAAACTACTGTTACCTGAAACTAATTAAACAAGTATATTTAAATGACATTAATTTACTGCAACTCATAGCAAAAAATAATATGACACTAATACATATGGAACCTAAAGCTGAATCTTTGCCCTTTTTTTACTATTCAAACAGACTCTGCATCAACAGTGTCACTCAAGAATTTGCCCCGTGCACTGTGAACGAGAATCCCTTTTAAAGAACACAAACAAAGAAAAAGAGGTAAGATAGAAAAATACATTACATGCTGAAAAAGACCATGCTTTGCTAAATCAAAAAGAAGAAATATACAATTAACCATTTCACTTTTTTTTTCAAACAGACACTACAAGAAGATCGGCGGATTAAGATTGGAAGGAGGGGACCCTCTGTCATTCGGACAAGAACAACACTTCAATCAAGGTAAAGTATAACAAGTAGAAAAAATAAAGGAACTATATATGTTTAATGGCCGCCAATATAACAACTTAAATAAATAAAAAATACATATAAATTGAATAATGAACAAAACACAGTTCAACAAACTTCACAAAGACCTATACAATTTAGGAAGACAGACAGTTTCACAGAAACCCCCCCAAAAAAAGAGGTGGCCACAAACCAGGATAGCATCTGAAACATTAGCAACATACATAAAACAAAAGTATTCCTCCTCTTTACTGTAAAATAACCTCCAACCATCACCCACAAGCCAAATGCAGCAACCAAAAAGTGGTGAACACAAAACAGGATAAAAAAAAGCACAACATGATATAGAAAAGGCAATTTACATTGATTGAATACTCATAAAGAACACTAATTGAACAAATAAAGTAGAAAAGTAGAAAAATCACAGAAACAGATAGAAAAGTTAAATAATATTCTTCTTTACTGTTTAAGAACCTATAAGCCTTACAAAGAAGCCTAAATAAGCATACCAAAAGTGGTGGACACAAAACAGGATAATGCTAAAAAACATTGCGATCATATCCGAAATAGGAAACACATTTATTTTCAATGTACAACAACATTTAATCCTCATAAAAAAGACTAATTAAGCAAATAAAGTATGCAACATATGGTGGACACAAAACAGGTTTGTACCAAAAATCACACAAACACATAGAAAAGTTAAATAATATTCTTCTTTACTGTTTAAGAGTCTATAAGCCTTGCAAAGAAGCCTAAATAAGCATACCAAAAGTGATGGACACAAAACAGGATAATGCTAAAAACATTGCGATCATATCCAAAATAGGAAACACATTCATTTTCAATGTACAACAACATTTAATCCTCATAAAAAAGACTAATTAAGCAAATAAAATATGCAACATATGGTGGACAAAAAACAGGATTGTACCAAAAATCACACAAACACATAGAAAAGTTAAATAATATTCTTCTTTACTGTTTAAGAACCTATAAGCCTACAAAGAAGCCTAAATAAGCATACCAAAAGTGGTGAACACAAAACAGGATAATGCTTAAAACATTGCCATCATATCCAAAATAGGAAACACATTCATTTTCAATGTACAACAACATTTAATCCTCATAAAAAAAGACTAATTAAGCAAATAAAGTATGCAACATATGGTTGACACAAAATAGGATTGTACCAAAAATCACACAAACACATAGCAAAGTAAATTAATATTCTTCTTTACTGTTTAAGGAACTATAAGTCTTACAAAGAAGCCTAAATTAGCATAGTAAAAGTGGTGGACACAAAACAGGATAATGCTAAAAACATTGCGATCATATCCAAAATAGGAAACACATTCATTTTCAATGTACAACAACATTTAATCCTCATAAAAAAGACTAATTAAGCAAATAAAATATGCAACATATGGTGGACAAAAAACAGGATTGTACCAAAAATCACACAAACACATAGAAAAGTTAAATAATATTCTTCTTTACTGTTTAAGAACCTATAAGCCTACAAAGAAGCCTAAATAAGCATACCAAAAGTGGTGAACACAAAACAGGATAATGCTTAAAACATTGCCATCATATCCAAAATAGGAAACACATTCATTTTCAATGTACAACAACATTTAATCCTCATAAAAAAAGACTAATTAAGCAAATAAAGTATGCAACATATGGTTGACACAAAATAGGATTGTACCAAAAATCACACAAACACATAGCAAAGTAAATTAATATTCTTCTTTACTGTTTAAGGAACTATAAGTCTTACAAAGAAGCCTAAATTAGCATAGTAAAAGTGGTGGACACAAAACAGGATAATGCTAAAAACATTGCGATCATATCCAAAATAAGAAAAACATTAATAATTACAGTATAAAAAAAGGATAACTGGAATATACAAATACAATTAAAGTATTTTTAAAAGGTTGCACAAAAAACAGCATAGCAGAAAAATTCACCATAACAGATACAATAGACCAAAACAATGAAATATGTTATTCATTAAAAATGCATTCAAATCAAATAACATTTTAATTTTTCTATTACAACAGACACTGCATGAAGAGCATCGGACGAAGACTTTCAATAGAGGACCAACAAAGATTCTGCTTGAAATCGCACTTCAACCAAGGTACAGTATAACAAGTAAAAAAAGAGAAAACTAAATAAACATGTTTGTTCTGCATCCATGTCAACAGAAAAAAAAGAACAACAACCACTAACTATAACTTTTACCAAAATATAACTGACACATTTCTCATTTACCTCTTATTTGTCTTTTATGGACAATAATGTTTAACAGTAAATCCAAACTTCAATCTAGCCCCCAAAAAAGAAAACAGCATAGTCCACAAAAGTCTCAAAACACAGACTAAAAAACAATTGTCATTCTAAATTACCAGTCGTAATGTAAAATAGTAAGCATAAAACCTAAACACACACATAAAATAGAATACTACAACAAATAGTACTAACACCCGAAGAAAAAATAAAATAAAAATAATTGCCGAACATATAAGCCTTTAAATAAAATATCAAAATACTATTATGACAATCCCCTGTAGTAAAAATTATAAAGACTAATTTTTGCCCTCTACTATGCCTGTAAGTTAAAAGGACAACAAAAAAATAAATTGCCAAAACAACAAAAATATAAATTTCAATTAACACTAGACACCTACTACATGTAGAAGAAGGTATAGTGTCAGTTCCTTGAGTGTGCTATTCATGTAAGGCAAAAATTACAATGTATGACAGAAAGTAAGACCAAAAAAATAAAAAACACTTATTTAACAATACAAAGAAAGTAGCGCTACAATGAACTACAAGCACATATAAACAAACTGTTGATAATAAAAAATGTAAAAAACAAACTTAACATCTCAAACTAAACTAATTATACATTATTTTCTTTTACAGATTAACATGGCTACTAACGAGAGCAAACAAGAAAAGAAAAGACGTCAAACTAGAGAAAGACAAGAGAGATGGGCCAACCAGCAGACACCAGAGGAGAAGGAAATTCAACGAGAAAAAGAACGCAAAAGAATTGCAAGTAAAAGACTATCAGCTGCAAAAATTAAAGATACACCAAAAAAAGCTACTAAGCAAACAAAGGATTTAGAACCTGTTCCTCAAACATCAGATGACATTTTACCTGAAAAAATAAAAGAGATACCAAAAAAAGCCACCAAAAAAACAAAGCATTTAGAACCTCTTCCTGAAACATTACATGACATTTTACCTAAACCAATAAAAGATATACCAAAAAAGCCACCAAAAAAACAAAGCATTTAGAACCTGTTCTTGAAACATCACATGACATTTCACCTGATGAATTTGAAAATCAAACTGATGCAAATTGTCCTTTACTCAAGTCTTTAGCAATTGAGGTTCATAATTGTGGGGACATGAATACTCAATGTCAGTTTTGTGAGGCTTATTATTTTAAACAGGAGAGACCCAGAGATGGCCAATTTATTAGTTGCTGTCAAAAAGGCAAGTTCAAACTTCCAGAAAGAAAAGAATTTCCAATCTATTTACAAAACATTATGACTGAACCTACTTTTCCAAACTACATTTTTTTTAAGACAAACATAAGATCCTACAATAGTGCCACATCCTTTGCATCTATGGGGGCAACATTAGCTGCTAATGTACCAGGACATGGTCCTTACTGTTTTAAAGTCCTAGGCCAATATTTATCATCGTATTTCCCATTTACATCCAGAAGAAGGAGAGCAAAGAAAATTCGCTCAACTATATGTCCTAGATACAAAAGAAGCTGTTGACCAATGTATGCAGCTGGAAGAAAATCAAAAATGCTTACCCAGTGTTTTTATAGAGCTAGATAACATTATGGACAATATCCCCTGCACTAAAGCTTATAAAAAATTGGCAGAAGTAGAAAATGAACAACAACTTCATGCACAAAGGTCAATATGGTGCTTAAAAGAGACAGACATACTGATCAACGTCATTATAACTTGCCAAAATCAAATGAGGTTGCAATGGTGTTTCAAAATGATGAAGGAGAACCACCATTTCAAAGAGACATTAGAATATATCCCAGAAATGAAGAGCAACCATTCATTAATAAGAGTATCTTAAGTCCAAATTTAGATCCAATGACATATGCCATTTTTTCCCCACACGGAGAGGCAGGTTGGCAACCAAAATTAACACTTCCCAGTTACCCAAATGCTAAAGCCAGAATCCGAAATAATGTTTCTATGCTTGAATTTAAAGTAGCTCAAATTGCCATTCGCAATGTATTTAATCCAATTTTATGTGGTGGAAAACTAACCCAACAATGGATTATTGATTCTTATTTGCAAGTTGAGGCAAATAATTTAAACTTTATCAAATATCAACAAGATAAACTCTGTGTAGAACAATATTCTGGACTCATGGATTATGTTGCTGACGTGTCTACAAGCAGAGACATGAGAGCTGGCAAAGCTATCATTTTACCATCTTCCTTTCAAGGATCTCCTCGAAATATGAGACAAAGATACAATGATGCTATGGCTATTGTCACCAAATTTGGCAAACCCGATTTATTTCTTACATTTACATGTAATTCCCAATGGCCAGAAATTACACAAAATTTACTTTTTGGCCAAAGTCCTTCCGATAGACCAGATTTAGTAGCCAGAGTTTTTAAGATTAAATTAAATTAATTAATACGTGATATCACTATAAGTCACTTATTTGGCAAATGTCTTGCTTATGTATATACCATTACATTTTAAAAAAAGAGGCCTTCCACATGCACATCTTCTCATAATACTTCAAGAAAAAGATAAATTAGATACTTCTGACAAAGTGGATGAAGTCATTGTTGCTGAACTACCAGATCCAGAACTATATGAGATTGTTACTCATCGCAAGATTCATGGACCCTGTGGTGAGCTTAATCCACAATCACCATGTATGGAAAATAATAAATGTTCCAAAGATTTTCCAAAAGATTATAGAGACAAAATCTATGCCAATTGTGATGGCTATCCACTTTATAAAAGAAGAGAAGGAGATAGTGCCATTATTTGTGGCAAAAAAGTTGACAATAGATATGTAGTACCCTACAATTCACATTTACTCATGAAGTATAACGCACACATTAATGTAGAAGCCTGCACTTCCATCAAATCCATTAAATATGTGTACAAATATATTTACAAAGGCTATGATGCAGCTACTGTAGTCGTCAAAAGTGCAGACAACCCTGAAAGTAGTGAGTTAGTACATGATGAACTTGCATCTCATGTAGATGCTCGCTATGTCAGTGCACCAGAAGCTATGTGGCGGCTTTTAAAATTTGAAATGCATGATAGATCACATGCAGTATATAGATTAGCAGTACATTTGCCACAAAGACATTTAGTGTATTTCCATGCTGGAAATGAAAGTAATGCATTGGCCCAAAGTGAACTTCGTCACACTACACTAACTGCATGGTTTGAATTAAATTCCTCAGAAGCAACACAATTCTTATATATTGAAATTCCATATCACTATGTTTTTGTGAATGGATTATGGAGACCTAGAAAAAGCAGAGGAAATAAAATAATCCCAAGAATTTACACAGTCAGTCCAAGAGATGTTGAACGTTTTTGCTTACGAATATTACTTTTAAATTTTACTGGAGCACAAAGTTTTGAACACTTAAGAACTGTTAATGACATAGGGCCTCATTCAATTGCAATTTGGCCAATTGAATAGGGCTCTAAATAAGCACATGGCATATTTAAAAAAAAAAAAAATTTAGTCTGTGAACTTCTGTACAAAAGCAAGGTTTTTACTAACTAAAAACTTATTTATAAAAAATATGCTTTGTGCTTATTTAGAGTCCTATTCAATTGGCCAAATCGCAATTGAATGAGGCCCATAGTATATGGATCCTTCCATTTAGCTGCAAGACATAGAAACTTACTAGCTGATGATACAGAATGGGAAAGATGTTTAGAAGGAGCAGCACAATGTCAAATGCCACGGCAGATGAGAGAACAATTTGCATTTATTTGTATCTTCTCAAATGCTCCAAATGCATTAGCTTTGTGGGAGACTTTTAAAAGTAATATGGCTGAAGACTTTATGCGATGATACAATGAACCCATTGCACACTTAAAAGCGTTAATGGAAATCCAAGAAGTATTTTTAACTCATGGATTAAGTTGTGCAAGTTTTAATTTGCCTGATCCAGGTCTTATAGATGACATAAACTTTGAAGACTATGACATTCAACTACAAGTAGAAAGAACAGAAGGAAGACTTGCAACTTTAAATACGTTACAATTGCAAGCATTCAATGCCATTAAAAATGCAATAGATGATGACATGGTCACAGAGCGTTATTTCTATCTTGATGGACCTGGCGCATCAGGAAAAACGACAGGGGCGGCCCGTCCATTGGGGCGTCAGGGCAAACGCCCCCCCAAATATTTTCTTCACCCTGCAATAAAAAAAACACAACATTGTATTAGTATAACCCAAAAACAAATAAATATAAGGTGTACATCATCATTTCAAGTCTAAATAGTATTAAAAATGAAGTAAAGTTAGTAAAGGGACACTGTCACTTTAAAATAACCCTTGCGCTACATTAACTAATGCTGTGTATCTATATAGCCCCCTGCCTGCACCCTGTGTGATCAAATTACAATTATACACTGTGTACACTAACCTTAGAGTCTTCTCTCTCTTCAATGAGTCCTGGCCTGGCCCCCTGACCGTTAATGCATGCCGCCCACCATCACAGTGACGATATGCATGGGCGGTCATAAATGTATCAATTAATAACTGACAGTCTTCCATCATTGACCAATCAATGATGGAAGGCTGTCCAGTTACTAAGTGATCAATCTAAACCCACCCAGACCGTTAGCCCTGAGCGCCCGCCAGCAAATAGGGCCTCGAGTTATCATTTTGATTGACTGATACAGTCAATAAAACCACCAGTTCCCTGTCCCTTCCCCCTTTCTGTTTCCTGACCCTGGTCACGCTGAGACTGAGAGACCTCCCTGGCTGAATCTACTCATGTGCTCTGCCTGCCTAACACAGTAAGTCTACCTGCCTCTGCCTGGCACCTGCCCTGCCCCTGGCCAAACCAAAACCCCTAGTAGCCCCTAATAAAAGTTAGGGGTGACCAGTTACCCCCAGTCCCCCACTATGCCTGCCTGGTCTGCCAGTGCCACCTACCCAGCCACCCACCAACTACCACCGACGACCCCAGCCATCACCCCCATGTGGCCTGTGCCACCCCCGATCAGGCCTGCCCTATGCTAGCCTAGCTATGCCATCATGCCACCGCCGGATTACCCCGATCACGGGATCGGGGTAGTCGGGTGGTGAGCGGGGTGGCACAGGCCCACATGGGGGTGATCGGATCACCCCCTTGATGAGGCCTGTGCCCCCCCTGATGACCTCCATGTTGCCGCCCTATGCCACCCCCGAGGCCCGATCACCACCGGCACCACCCCGATGCGGCCTATGCTATCCCGGGTATTCGGGCAGTGAGCGGGGTTGACCAGGCCACATGGGGGTGGATGTTCACCCCCATGAGGCCTGTGCCACCCCTGATCGTGGCCTATGGGCGACCGATGGGCGCCTGACCGTGACCGACCCCACCCTGGATGAACCAACTACCTACCCCCCCCCCCCCTATTTTTATTCCATTTTTAGAAGTAACAGGCATGTATATGTGCCTGTCACTTCTAAAGATAAAATAAAAATAAGGGAAGGGAAGGGGAAAAAAAAATACAGTAAAAACATTATTATTACAATTAAAAACAGTAAGCTAAGCAAACACATTGTTAGTACAGTTAGTAACACAACACATTTTATACAAAAATAAACAGCTTTAAACAAACAAATAAAAAATAAAATAAACAACAGCACATACTTACCTGTAAAATTGACCCCTCCAGCGTTGGCCTTCTGTCCTCTGGATATAGTCATGAAAAATAAATAATCCAATGTTGATTGAAGCCAATGGTCAAATAAAATAATCCATGTTGATTGAAGCCAATGGTCAAAATAAAATAATCCAATGTTGATTGAAGCCAATGGTCAAAATAATCCAATCTTGATTGAAGCCATTGTCCATCCATCCATTCTGGCCCATTGAAAGAGGCCTCCACAAAAAAAAAAACGACGCTCTAAAAGAGCTCCTCCTACAAGGAGCCCCTCCCGCGATTAATTGTTTTTTTCCCACGGTCTGCTATATATACTAATTTTTGAAGGACTCTGATTGGCTGAAATTTTTGATTGACATCGATTTCAACCAATGAGAGTCTTTAAAAAATTAGCAAATCAGCAAGCAGGTATGGAAGCCTGTAAGGGTAAAAAAGGTTAGTGTGAACTTGTTTGACCCTGTATGTATTATACATATTACAGGGCTATTTTATGTGATATACATGTTACAGGATAATATCCTGTAACATGTATAGCCAAAAAATAGCACTGTAATATGTATAACAAATAATGTGTAATAGAAATGCATGAACAATATAATATAACAAGTAATAAAGAATATCAATTAATCAAATAATAAATATCAATTAATATATATTGTTGTATGTATATGTTTATGTATATTTATGTGTATTTTTTATGCGTATATATATATATATATATATATATATATATATATATATTTGGATATATATATATATATATATATATATATATATATAAAAATTGATATCAATATATCACAATAAATAAATATATATATATATCAATTTGATATATATATATATATATATATATATATATATATATATATATATATATATATATATATATCAAATTGATATATATATATATATATATATATATATATATATATATATATTTATTTATTGTGATATATTGATATCAATTTTTATATATATCTATCAATATATATATATATATATATATATATATATATATATATATATATATATGTCTATCAATATATATAGATTGTAGATTGATAATGGCTAAGGAATGAAGAGTGAGGCATTTGTGGCCATGTTTGTGTGTCCCAGCTCAGCTTCCCAGAATGCAGTGTAATAACTGTTTTTCTTGGAACTCTGAGCTGGAAGCAGGTTTTTTAACTTGCTTTAGACATTCAAATGTGAACACAGATGTACTTTTTATTTACTGTACTACTGTACGGTGGAGGGCTTCTATCACTCTTTTGCCCACCATATTATAAATGATTGTTGTGGTGAACTACCTACTCATAATTTCCACAACACAGGCTGAGATCCTGCTCCATGCTGATGATAGCCAGTAAGCTTGAAACAGCTGTACATGGATTGGATACTCAGCCTGTGTTTATTCCAACCTTGGCTTTGCATTAAAGCTGTGTAATACAGCATGCATAAGCTTAAAGGAAGCCATGATTGATAATGGCTAAGGAATGAAGAGTGAGGCATTTGTGGCCATGTTTGTGTGTCCCAGCTCAGCTTCCCAGAATGCAGTGTAATAACTGTTTTTCTTGGAACTCTGAGCTGGAAGCAGATTTTTTAACTTGCTTTAGACATTCAAATGTGAACACAGATGTACTTTTTATTTACTATATATATATATATATATTATTTATTTTATTTTATTTTTTTGGGCCTATATGTTATTTAAGGTTTTTAAGGTGCGGTTGGGGCCTATATGGTCAAAATTGGTTATTTAAGGTTTTTAAGGTGCGGTTGGGGCCTATATGGTCAAAATTGGTTATTTAAGGTTTTTAAGGTGCGGTTGGGGCCTATATGGTCAAAATTGGTTATTTAAGGTTTTTAAGGTGCGGTTGGGGCCTATATGGTCAAAATTGGTTATTTAAGGTTTTTAAGGTGCGGTTGGGGCCTATATGGTCAAAATTAATTATTTAAAGTTTTTAAGGTGCGGTTGGGGCCTATATGGTCAAAATTGGTTATTTAAAGTTTTTAAGGTGCGGTTGGGGCCTATATGGTCACACTTGCTCTTTTAAGGTTTTAAACGTTACGGTTTGGGTCTTAAACGTTCTAATGTTTTTTTTTTTGTTTTCTATAACTTCCCAGGTGCAAACTATCTGTGGAATCAGATTTCTTTGGACTCGTTGGTTGACTTACTGGACGTGAATACCCCGAGAAGGAGAGTCAACTGTTGGTGAGTATATGGTCACACTTGGACTTTTAAGGTTTTAAAAGTTACGGTTTGGGTCTTGAGATTTCTAATGTTTTTTTTGTTGTTTTCTATCACCCCCCAGGTGCAAACTATCTGTGAAAGCAGATTTGTTTGGACTCGTTGATTGACTTACTGGACGTGAATACCCCGAGAAGGAGACTCAACTGTTGGTGAGTATCATTGCCTTTAATTTTCTGTCCATGTGTATAGGTGCAAATTTGATGTTGATGTAGTCTTGTCACATGAGGGTTTGCAATCTGTAATGTATACCAATGAAATCAACACACTGTTATTGTAAAGTAATTTTGTGACATAATATAAATTAATATACCGTGATCTCTTTCTTTTATTGGTATCAATATCAGAAATGAATACTATTGACTCTCTACTTGTGAAGCCTTTCGCCACCCTAACCTATGAGGAGAAGGTGGAAGTAAAACGGTTAGGAGCTGACCAACCAGAGATAAATCTGCAGCAAATCGCAAGAGATAGAGGGAAGCAATATGTCCGTAATTTCAATACTGAATGGTACAAGAAGAACGACTGGCTTTCTGGAAGCGTTTCTAGGAAGTCCTTATATTGTTTCCCATGCATCCTATTTGGTGGTGACGCTGCTTGGACCAAAACTGGAGTGACTGACGTCAAACATCTAGCTGACAAATTGGCAAAACACAAAAGTTCTAAAGCTCACTTGGATAACAGGATCAAGTTTGAGATGCTTGGACAGGCGAACATTGCTGTTCAACTGGACCAAGGATACCAAGTCAGCATTCAAAAACACAACGAAGAAGTGGCTAAGAACCGGTACATCCTTTCGAAGATAATTGATTGTGTTCGCTTTTGTGGCGCTTTTGAACTGGCATTAAGAGGACACGACAAGAGTGAAACATCGCTAAATCCAGGAGTGTTTAGAGGCCTGGTGGATTTGGTTGGCAGTATCGATAGTGCAATGGAACAGCATTTGAAGACTGCAACTGTGTTTAAGGGCACTTCCAAAACCGTGCAGAATGAGCTACTGGACTGCATGCATGAAGTTATAAAGGAAGTGATTCACCAAGAGCTTAAAGAAGCCCAGTTTGTGGCAATCCAAGCGGATGAAACAACCGATATTTCCGCTAGGACACAGTGCGTTGTAGTCTATCGCTACATTGACAAGAAGCATCAAGTGGTGGAAAGATTTGATGGCTTCACGGAAATGAAATCAACGGATGCAGACTCGATTGCTGCTGTTGTGCTGGAAACACTGAATACTGTTCTCCCAGAGCCAGAAGACAAGAAGAAACTCATAGCTCAAAGCTACGATGGTGCCAGTGTGATGCGTGGAGATCAAGGAGGAGTTCAAAGAAAAATAAAAGACGTGTACCCGAACGCACACTACGTCCATTGCTATGCTCACCAACTGAACCTAATAATGGAGAAAGCAGTTTCAAGGATTGGAAGAGTTCGAGTTTTTTTTTCCAACATAGGCGGCATACCATCTTTTTTTTCACGCTCTCCAAAAAGGACTGGAGTTCTGGATGAGGTAGTTGGTAGAAGACTTCCAAGAGGTGCACCAACACGATGGAACTTCAACGTTAGGACCGTGAACGTAATCTACGAGAACAGAGATGCGCTACTTGAGTGTTTCCAGACAATTGAAGCATGTCTAAACTTTGATCCAACATCTATACGGGAAGCCGCAGGTTTCATTGGAATGCTGGAAGACAGGGAGTTCCTTTACTTCCTTAAATTATTTCATTTAATAATGCCACATGTTGACATCCTCTATAGTCAGCTTCAGAAGCGAGACACGGATACTGTTTATATCAAAAAAGTCACAGAAGACTTTGTCGCCAGCATCCAGAAAATCCGTAATTCTGTGGAAGAGATAGAAGCAAGTTTGCCGAGCGATCTAACAGTCAACAGACGGAGTGCGGAGATCTCAACCTTGAGACAACTTTCAAGCGAGGTATGTGACCTAGTGGTGGTTCATGCAAAAGAACGTTTTTCATTTTCAAATCACCTAGTCAGTGCCAAACTTGTTCAAAGTGACTTGTATAAAACCCATGACACTTGCTTTCCAACCCAAGCTCTGGAAGACACCGTGCAAGCATATCCAATACTGAAGAAGGAACAATTACGCACTGAGCTGTCACTTCTGTATGGGAAGACAGAGTTTCATACTTGTACAAGTGCTGTTGCTTTGCACAAACTTTTCCATCAATTTAATCTGCAGAATGATTTCACAGAGACAGTAAAATTATTAAGAATCCTGATTACAACACCAATGACTACTGCAGAATCAGAAAGATGCTTCTCAACATTGAAGAGGATAAAAACCTTTTTAAGAAGCACCATGTCCCTGGAGCGGTTGAATGCATTGGCGATGCTCTCAATGGAAAAGCAACTGATTTCCGAGATCCCAGACTTCAATGAAAAAACCATTGAGAAGTTTTCTTCTTTGAAAGATCGCCGTGCAAAATTAAAATACAAGTGATTGAAGCAAAAAAGAATGCATACCCCCAAGGTGTGCAAAGATAAACTGCGTTAAGCAGCACCACCTCACACTACCAAACATAACTAGTGGTAAGTAAAGTATGAACGGTGTGTGGGTGTGCATATGGAAGGAGCTATGAAAGGTGTGTGCATGGTCAGTAACAATTGTTGAAGCCTTGGCGTGGTTTGAAGGAATTGGAGGCACTTCCAAGGGTAGCTGTCACTTGTGTACAGGAAGCAAGAATTCCATGTCTGTACAAGTGCTGTTGCTCTGCAGCAACTTTAGCATCAATTTAATCTACATAATTTAACAGAGTGAGTGAAGCTATAAGGAATCCTGCTTACAACAACGAAGACTACTAAAGAACCAGAAAGATGCTTCTCCACATTGAAGAGGATCAAAAAAGTAATTAAAAAGCACCATGGTCCTGTAGCGGTTAAATGCATTGGTTTGAAGGAATTGGAGGCACCTTCAAGGGTACGTAAAGTTCTCAGAAATGGCAACGCCTCACTACCAAAAATAACTAGTGGTAAGTAAAGTATGAATGGTGTGTGGGTGTGCATATTGAAGGAGCTATGAAAGGTGTGTGAATGGTCAGTAACAATTGTTGAAGCCTTGGCGTGGCGTTACTGCTCATATGGTTATCCATATGCTAATTCAACGTGTTTGTTTGACATTGATTATTGTGTTGTCTAAACAGAAGTGAAATGTTGTTGTTTTCTTGAATCCCAAGATCCACTGGTTTGGGCCTATGCAGTGCTGATTGGTCTTCTAAGGTATGTTTGGGGCCTATGGTCACACTTGGTCTTCTAAGGTATGTTTGGGGCCTATGGTCACACTTGGTCTTCTAAGGTATGTTTGAGGCCTATATGGTCACACTTGGTCTTCTAAGGTATGTTTGGGGCCTATGGTCACACTTGGTCTTCTAAGGTATGTTTGGTGCCTATGGTCACACTTGGTCTTCTAAGGTATGTTTGGGGCTTATATAGTCACACTTGGTCTTCTAAGGTATGTTTGGGGCCTATATAGTCACACTTGGTCTTCTAAGGTATGTTTGGGGCCTATGGTCACACTTGGTCTTCTAAGGTATGTTTGGGGCCTATATAGTCACACTTGGTCTTCTAAGGTATGTTTGGGGCCTATATGGTTCCACTTGGTCGTTTAATGTTTTTTAAGTATGGTTTTGTTCTTGAATGGTATGATTGATTTGCTTGTTTTCTTTCAACCCCAGGTGCAAACCCTATGTGGCTGCAGATTTGTTTCTACTCATTGGTCAACTTAATGAACGTGAATACCCTGAGAAGAAGAGCCGACTAATGGTAGGTGTCACTCCTTTAATTTTTCTGTTAATACGTATAGGTGCAATTATGATATTGCTCTAGTCTTGTCACATGAGTTTTTTCAATCTATATTGTATACCAATGAATTTAACACATTGTTACTTTACTTCTTGACATTTCTGCATTGCAGATCATGTATTTCAATGGGCTTTACAAGCATAAGGTCATTGGGCGGGGCTTATAAAGGTCATTATGACGTCAGGGGGAGGAGTTATAAAAATGGGTGTGGTTTGAAAAAGGGGGAGTGGCTATGTTTCGCCCTGTCACCCCTCCAACTTGAAAAGTCACCAGCCGCCACTGAAAAACGTATCTATATAATTTATTAATGAGTTCTGTACGAGCACAAGGTCAAATAGCACTGCCGTATGCCACTACTGGAATTGCTGCACTTTTGTTAGAAGGTGGAAGAACTGTACATAGTGGCTTTAAACTGCCAGTGCCTATTTTAGAAACCACTGTGTCAGATATTCGCATGACATCATTACAAGCAAAGAAATTGAAAAAAAGTAAATTAATTATAATAGATGAGGCCACAATTATGTCATGCTATGCCCTCCAATCTATTGACCAATTGCTTCTTGAAGTCATGGATAATACTTTTCCATTTGGTGGAAAGGTAATGTTGTTAGATGGCAAATTTAGACAAACATTACCTGTCGTTGTACATGGAAATCGAACTGACATTATCGAAACCTGTATAAAGTCAAGCACACTATGGAAACATTTTACCCATCTTTAACTGCAACAAAACATGAGATCAGAAGGCCAAACTGATTTCAATGATTGGCTTATTAAAATTGGAGAAGGCAGAACAGAAAAAATACCACATTTACCTGACGACACTGTGCAGATCCCACCTCATATGATTTGTCACCAAGATATTATATCGGCTATATTTGAAGGTAGCATAAACAATCAGGAATATTCAGAGCTTGCCAACCAAGTCATACTAACGTGTAAAAATAAGGATGCACTAATCCTCAATAATGAAATCTTTAAAAAAATTAATGCACCACAAAGAAATTATCACAGTGCTGATTCTGTACTTGCTGATGACAATGAAAGTCAGGCTAACTTTTCCACTGAATTCATAAACTCACTAACTCCTTCTGAAATGCCACCACATATTTTGCAGCTAAAGAAAGGTGTAATTGTCATGTTACTGCGAAATATGAACCCCCAAAAAAGCCTATGCAATGGGACAAGATTAATTGTTCAAAAATTAAAGGACCATTTCATAGATGCTGAAATTTTAACTGGTACCCATAAAGGAGAGAGAGTTTTCATACCAAGAATAGATTTAGCACCAAGTGAAAGTAGTCTCCCTTTTATACTTCAAAGAAGACAATTTCCCATCATTATGGCATTTGCCATGACCATTAATAAATCACAAGGACAAACGTTCAAATCTGTGGGTATTTTCTTACAAGAACCAGTATTTGCACATGGCCAATTGTACGTTGCGTTATCACGGTGCAAAAATCCACAGGCTATTAAAGTTTACATTGAAAAGAATGAAAGTCAAGGTGATTTATTAGAAGATGGACCTATTTTTTACTAAAAACATTGTCTACTATGAAGTACTTTAACTTTTCATTAAAGAAATAAAAGCCATGCAAAACAAATTTAAAAGCAAATGCACAAATATAAAAAACCACAATATAGAGAACTACTTTTCCAGAGACCCAACTATATGTGCAATTTAAAAAAATTACTATAGCAACAAACAAAGGTCAACCATTCAATAATACAAATCAATAAAAATTCAGTCATAATTAATGGAAGTACTGTTTATATATCATTAGCCTCACAAAACACGTGCCTTGCATTATTTTCACAAATTATGTTAAAATGTTAATTAACTACTTAGAGAGATAAGAAAGTTCAAGTTTTAAAAAATATACTTTCAAGTTTCTTATTACAAAGTTCATGTTAAGAGGTCAACCACGTTTTAAATCACAGCAACAAACAAAGGTCAACCATTGAAAAATACAAATCAATAAACAATTCAGTCATTATGTACTGTTTATGGATGATTAGCCTCACAAAAAAACTTGCCTTGCATTAATGAACTATGTGTTAATGAACTATGTTACTGTTTCTAATGTTACAAGTTTAAAAAATGATTTCAAGTTCCTTACTTAGACAGATAAGAAAGTTAAAGTTTAAAAAAAATATACTTTCAAGTTCCTTACTTAGACATATTACAAAGTTCATGTTAAGAGCTCAACCACGTTTTAAGTCACAATGTACATGTTGTCTTTTATGTTAAACATTAATCCAGGGAGTTATCTGATCGCCAGTTCATGGGGTCAGGAAGGAATTATTTTTTTTCCCTCTCTGATACAATTGCGTATGTTTCAAGGAGGGTTTTTACTGTTTGCCTTCCTCTGGATTCAATGTATATTTAAGTTAACAATTCTTGAAATAGAACTTGCATGTTAAAAAAACATTACCTCAAGTTTACAATACTTATTAATTTAAAGTTCAACTGTTTTTACATTCAAATGTTAATACTTTTAATACAAAATGCTTTAACAGTTACTGTTCACCAAGAGAACATTTTACAAAAATAAACATGTTTAATATCACAATACTACTTATTTCATCATAACTAAAATCTTACAAGTGTCAAATACGTATATTAATAACTAAACAACTTTCCAAACATACACATCTCATTGCCGTCATTTTTTGACGGGCAAGTCGCTAGTATAAAGTAAAGTTCTGTCAGGAACATATCTTGAGGGGGCCCCATTTTGAGGCCTGACGGTTTGTTTTTGGTCTTTAGTATCTATATGATACTCACTTTGCATCGTTCTAGGCACACCCATGTCCACCTGGCCTGGTCGGTCCACCACTGCCTCTGACTGAATCCAGTCCCTCAGGGACTGCTCACATGCGCACTATGTAATATTGGCAGGAGGCCCACCACCGGTAGCACGTGCTGCTCTTGCCTCTTCTGCCATCTTCATCTCCACATTCTGCCTGCTGTCGTCATATCTGTGTCCAACAGACTTAACATCCCTATTAATGACCCCTAATGTCGCAACAGCTGAAGTAACCTGGGCCCATGCATCTTGCTTATAGCTAACCCTCACATCTCTCCCACCATGTATTATCCAATAGCAGGCACAGACTTCCCTTCGGAGAATGTCCATTCCCTCTGGGCTATAATTGGGGGCCCTGTACTTTGTCACAGACTCTTGCCCTACCAACTGTGCTGTGGCCTACCGCTATGTATAGCTATGTGTACATATTAATCTATGTATGTGAATTATGTGATATCACTAATTATGTGTGTTGTAAATTAAGGGTTAAATGATCTTAGAGGTCAAAATATAAAAAAATGACAATGCTCCTTCTCTCTCTCTCTCCAATTCTCAAAAAAACACCCAACGCCTAGACCTGTGTGTTCACTACAGCTACAGCACAATTAATGATTTACAGGCTTACCTCCCTTTAATGCCCTTCCTACAGCTTTAATTGTGGTTTCCTGATTTCTATTGGCTGTTCGCACTACGTTATACCACAATTGTTAATTGACGGACGATCGTGGCTCGTCCGTCCCCTTTACAGCTTGCGTGCGAGGCTTAGGTTTATAGGCTTGCGTCTCAAGCTCATAACTCGCAGCCCATTCTAATTTAATAGCACTGTAACTCAGCACATTTTCAAGCTTGCAGCCATTGCGGGTCTCACGTTGCACATACAAGCTTCGGATTTAATGTGGCTGATGGTCACTTACACACATACAGAACTGTTTCAGGTTATTTTTGTAGAGAGTAGTTCACTACAGCAATCGTTTCACATATGTGGGCTAAGAGTGATAGAAGTCCTCCACTGTACAAAGTACAGAAGTACAAACAATGAATAGTACATTAGTGATTCTATTTGAATGCCTACAAAATAAGTTAATAAACGTATTTCCGGTTCTCAGAATTTCTCAGAAATACAGTTGATGCACTGCACTCTGGGAAAACTGGGTGGGGACATGCAAATGAGACCACAATGCACGCTCACTCTGTCAATACATAACCACTTCATTCATGGCTCATTTTAAGCTTATGCTTACTGTATTTTACAGTTTTAGGCATAGCAACGGATCTATTATTCAGAAACCAGGTCACTTACTCACACACAGACCGGTTACTCCCGATCATCAGTGTGGGGTGAGTGGCTTGTTTGTGTGGTGGATTTTTGTAGAGAGTAGTTCACTACAGCAATCGTATGTATTTAAAAATATATACACACACACATACAGTATCTCACAAAAGTGAGAACACCCTCACATTTTTGTAAATGATTATAATATCTTTTCATGTGACAACACTGAAGAAATGACACTCTGTTACAATGTCAGTGCTCAGACCATACGCTGCACACTGAATCAAATTGATCTGCATGGCTGTCATCCCAGAAGGAAGCCTCTTCTAAAGATGATGCACAAGAAAGCACACAAACAGTTTACTGAAGACAGGCAGCCTAAGGACGTGGATAACGGAACCATGTCCTGTGGTCCGATGAGACCAATATAAACTTATTTAGTTCAGATGGTGTCAAGCCTGTGTGGCGGCAACCAGGTGATGAGTACAAAGACAAGTGTGTCTTGCCTACAGTCAAACATGGTGGTGGGAGTGTCATGGTATGTGCCTGCATGAGTGCTGTGGAGCTCTGTGTCCTGAATCTTATGGAAAAATAGGCCTTATAAATGGATAATACATTTTGATAAATGCATGATAAATGTGGGATAAACAGAGACTCATTCATTTAATAATTACAAGCAACATCAGTCAGTTACCAGTTTTATCAACTAGACTGGTGCTGTCTCAATATATTATTATATGTATATATATATATATATATATATATATATATATATATATATATATATATTGATAGAATTTGCTCCCATCTTAATAAGAACTGGATTTTTCATATGAAGGGGTCATTTATAGTAGCTTGTACCCTTTTCATCAGCCTGTAATGTAAGATATGTAAATACTCACATATATATCTTTTTTAATTATTAATAAAGTTTTCTTTAGTTTGTTGCTACATAAATTCAAAATAGAGTCTTGGATTTTTTCTAGTGTTCTGGTGAGCTTATTTGAGGATCCAGTTCACGCTAAAATCTAAATATTTATGTTTTATTTACTCTATTTCATTTAGGGATTATTTTGGCTATTCTTATTTAATAAACCTAACCATAATACTAGGAAATTGACTTGTCTGAAATTGAATAAAATCTCAGCCGTGCCACCTGGTGAAAACAGAAAATGCCCCCTGCTAGTTTTAATGAATTATAAATAGTTTTCACTTTATATTTTTTCATGCAAAAAAACCCCATCTGTAATCAATACAATTTGCTCTTTAAAATGCAGAAAATAAGAGTTGTGCTCCATGTACCTTTAAGATGAGGTTGTTTGATACTTAGGTGAATACAGTGTGTAGAATTGACCATGAAAGGCTGGTTGCAGAGGGTCAAATGAAGAGTTGGAATTAAGGAAATTAGTTTAGCAATTAGGGCCCATTATAATCTCAGAAAAAGCCATTGTGATTGCCCTAACTGAAGAGTAAACCCCACCTCTAAATCATTGCGAGACAACCTCTAAGAGTCACTGCGGCAAACCACAATTTTTCAATTACGGATAACTTTTCCATTGACCTTTCACTGCCTATAGATTATGAGTTACTTTGATAGACCATCATCCCAAACACCCATGCTATGCTCGCAAATAAGAGCACTACCGTAACGGTCAAAAACAGAACAAATCATTACGGGTACTAAACACAACTCGCAATGACTTTGAAAAATATGGCAGACTCCAGAAGCACCTCTTAAAGGGACAAGAAAACAATACAAAACACTGAAAAAGCCTGCTAAATCATCACAAATTAAGCATTCACACTGAGTGCCACATAGAAGCAATGGAAAACGAATTAATAATCACATGACACTGATCAGACACATGGAAACAAAATACTATCAGCTCAAAGCTGCATACATCTCTTAAAGACATATCTTACCATCATACAACTCCATTACAAATACAAGCCCACAGTCACAGAGACACAAATGTGGAAAATCCCATATACACATCAATAAGTTTCACCTACCAATGGAAAGATCACATCTCCACATCACATATCTCAATGTACTGGTTAACATACGTACAGTACGCTAAAGGTTCATGACAATAACCAAACACACATGGACCACAGCAGATGCTTTCAATAATTCACCATCAAAGGGATACACAGACCACAAACAATACACAGCAACTGTACTGATGAGCACCACAGCACAACACTCACAAACATCATCTAAGAGAAGGTATGGCACCTACACATTAACATGAGATCCAATACACTGAAGGGGAGGAGGGAAGATATGTCAACATGGGCAGCAAGAGGCCTGAAACAGAGAGGACTGCTTGACAATGATGCTGGATGAATGGGGGAGGTCATTCTTACAGGTAGATCAATAGATAGCACAGGCCAGGCACTGGATCTTCACATGTAGCACCTTAGGAACAGGGGGGATACGTTCATCTCATGAAGCTTGACATGTAGGCCAAAAAATAACACAAAAGGAGGATGCAGAGAGGCACATGGAGCAACCCTAATCTTACCTTCGGTCAACAGGAGAAGAGGATCATGGACCATGTGATGGGAGGTAGCTATCTGCTAACAAAACATCACATGGGCCATTATCTAATACTCTGTAGCCAGACTAGATCATCTTAACATCTGGACCAATAGATTGTCACTGAGGAGTGCTGTTGAGTAGGTAAAACCCCAGGTGCAGCCCTCCTCCTCCGCCTTGCCAAAGGGCTTCCATCCCCCATGCCACTGTGCCGTCTACCTGGTTGAGGGGGAATGGACGGGGAGGCATTCCCCTTGGAGGCTGCACAAGTGGTGGAGGCATGGAGGAATGCAAGGACGGGCCAGCCTGCGGGTGAACAGGGGAAGTCTCTTGGGGAGAGGAGGCAGTGCTGGTAACCAGAGCATACTGGGCCATATCCAGGCTGTCACGGCCAGGCAGGTCTGTGGGAGGAGATGGTGGGGGCCCAGTGCGGAGGTACTGAGGGCTGGGTGCTGGTGATGGGCCTGTGGTGTGGGTGGCCAGGATGTGCCTGGGGTGGATAAGGAGCCGATGATGGTGGTGGTGCTGCCATGGCCCCTGTGCCAGTCCAGTACATGGGTCCGAGTGACAAATTGATTTGTGCGAGGAGGGGGCCAGTGGGGTCAAAAGCCATGGGTGTGGCGCATGGTCCCTGAAGTCCCCCCACTGACCACATGAAGATGTCCTGCTCCTCATCATCATCTCCTAGGCTCTGCGCTCCTATCCTGGGCTCCTTCTCCAGGCACGGGTCCTTTTGGGCAGGGACACTTTCCGAAGTCTGTGGCTCTGATTGAGCTGAGACCCAGACCGCCTGGAAGCTGTAATGAGAGAAAAATGGTATATGGTTAACATCAATGTATGATCATATGATTGATGTGTGTTTCTTCCTATATGAATAGGGGTTATCCTGACCCTGGATGGGTTACTTGTTAGCTTATATTTGAAGGTAACCTTTGCTTGATCTGATCATTGCTTTGTCATCTGAGCTTATGTTTTATTGACTCGTCTGAATATCTTGATTGTATCTGCGGGATGCAGCACATGCATATGCATCCTCTGCATGAGTTGCTGAGCATTGTGTCATACTAAACAATCATCTCTCAGCAATTTTATTAACATGCAGGCTATTAATCAACACTGCATATCTATCCCTACAGAGTCTGTATCTGAATATGCTGCAGAGGCCATACCCATAACTATGCTGTCAATATGGGTTAACTAAACTTCTATCTATCGGCTATTTGATGCATGTATTCCTGACAAATAGGATGCTGTAAAACATTGACTGTGATATCTAGGACCCCCGATTGTATCCAGGGAGCTGTGTGGTGTACATGTGCGTGTATATTGTTGTATGAGATATTCACCTGGCATGGAGGCTGGATCAGTTGTCATCATCAGGGTTCGAGTTCTTGGGACGGTCCTGTTTTCCATCATGGCCTTCAGCATCCTCTGTCCCCTGTAGCGGACAGTCATTGTGGAGCCACCACTTGTAGATGCTGCTCCTTCTGACCTTTCATCATAGCGTTGCCTCTCAGACCTCTCATTCCTATGGTAATAACCCACCTGGGTCACTGTGGCTGCTACCTCCTTTCAGGCCTGGACCCTGGGTTCAGCCTTAACTTCCCTCCCCTGTGATAATGTGGGCGTGGGCACAATGCAGTTCAAGTGCAGGACATCTGGAGGCCAGGGAAATACTTGAAGTTTTCGTTGTGCTCCTCCGACCACTGGCTGCATGACATGTTGCATTGTCCTGCTGGAAGATCACATCCACTCCAGGGAAGACAGTCAACATGTATGGGTGTTCTTCATCTTCAAGGTTGAGAGTGCCTTCCAGAGGTATGAGTGGACCCAAACAATGCCAAGAAAACATTCCCCAGACCATAAAGCTGTCATCTCGATCAACATGTTCTCTGTATGGATCTTCTACCACATACTATTCAGCAATTGGATTGTGAGGCAATTAGTTGTAGAAAATGGAGGTGGGTAGAGAAGAACATTAAAAGAAGAAAATATACATTTTTGAGTGTCAACATAAGAAATGAAAAGTAATTTTGATTGGAGAGGTTGAGAGCATAGGTATATGAATGAAGAGTGAACTAATAGTGGAGGAAGTCTGATGATGTTTGTGATGTATTATAGATTCTATCAGGGAGTAGGAACTGGGGGGATGGGGGGGGATTAAATGAATAAGGGACACAGCAAATAGTAAAATTAAACATAATCATGCATTATCAGATTTTGCTACTAGACGGTATGTCTTTCTCACAAAAGCTTTAACCCATAAGGGGGTTAGGAGGGATACCATGGGGGTCTATATAGACCCCCTATCATATATTTGGGATTAATAGTTAACCATGGGGTCATTTATGAAACCCCAATGGTATGGGATTAACAATTAGATGCTGTTCCTTCTAGGACACCCATGAGATTGTTGGTAACTATTTGTGCCCTGGGGGTCTGTCCGTACTCCTGTAGAGGGGGTTAACATTTAAGTGCCACAGGGGTCCTTTGAGGACCCTCGTGACACTAAACTAATAGTTTAGATGCCATGAGGTGTCAAGGAACCCCCATGGTTATGTAGATTGGAGAACCGAGTTCATTGGGGAATGGGGGATCGTGTGTGAGCGAGGAAGGGGGTGATCGGGAATGAGTGGGTAAGGGGGTCCTTTGGATTCCCTTCACTGTGTGCATGAAGAAGTTAGAGTCCCTGCCTTGAGCAGTAGTCTATGATATAATGTGCTTTTATCACAAGTGCTGTGACTACTGTTCACAAACTTACATACTAAAGGAAACCAAGGGATGGGAGTAAAAATGCAGAATCGGAAAACAGTACAATTGCTTATAGCACAAAATGAAAAAAAGCAATTACAAAATACAAACATTTATACAGTTTGTCATAGTACAGGTGGACAAAGATAGGAAACTTTGCAATCGGTCAAAGACAGTATTCTTTAGCTGTAGCAATTGAGGGATACTGATAGATGAAATTCTATTAAAACCATAAAAATGATGGTATCTCTTGCAAATTCCAGTTGTTGGATGTTGAGTATGCAGGTCAACACATTAGTCCTTAGTCTTCAGTCGTAGGTAAACGGGCACATCCCTGTTGCTGGAAGAAATCGGTTCTCTTCTTTCTTGCTTGAAAACCCTAGATCCTCACTGCAGCCCGCAGAAAGTGCTATCCTTACAGAGATTGGAAGCTTATAATCACTTTACTGGATTTTCAATGGTCAACCAGAGAAGGTTAACACTATTATTAAGCCCTATACTGATTTATATATATATATATATCAACTTCCCAGAATGCAGTGTAATAACTGTTTCTTGGAATTCTGAGCTGGAAGCAGGTTCTTTTTAACTTGTTTTAGACATTCAAATGTGAACACAGATGTACTATTTATTTACTATATATATATATATATATATATATATATATATATATATATATATATATAGTAAATAAAAAGTACATCTGTGTTCACATCTGAATGTCTAAAGCAAGTAAAAAAACCTGCTTCCAGCTCAGAGTTCTGAGAAAAACAGTTATTACACTGCATTCTGGGAAGTTGAGCTGGGACACACAAATATGCCCACAAATGCCTTGCTCTTCATTCCGTAGCCATTATCAAACATGGCTTCCTTTAAGCTTATGCATGCTGTATTACACAGCTTTAGTGCAAAGCCAAAGTTGGAATAAACACAGGCTGAGTATCCAATCCATGTACAGCTGTTTCAAGCTTACTGGCTATCATCAGCATGGAGCAGGATCTCAGCCTGTTTTGTGGAAATTATGAGTAGGTAGTTCACCACAACAATCATTTATAATATGGTGGGCAAAAGAGCGATAAATGCTCTCCACTGTACAGTAGAACACTAAATAAAAAGTACATCTGTGTTCACATCTGAATGTCTAAAGCAAGTTAAAAACCTGCTTCATCAGCATGGAGCGGGATCTCACAAAATATATAGTATCTCACAAAAGTGAGTACACCCCTCACATTTTTGTAAATATTTTATTATACCTTTAATGTGACAACACTGAAGAAATGACACTCTGCTACAATGTAAAGTAGTAAGTGTACAGCCTGTATAACAGTGTAAATTTGCTGCCCCCTCAAAATAACTCAACAGACAGCCATTAATCTCTAAACCGTTGGCCATAAAAGTGAGTACACCCCTAAGTTGAAATGTCCAAATTGGGCCCAAAGTGTCAACATTTTGTGTGGTCACCATTATTTTCCTGCACTGCCTTAACCCTCATGGGCATGGAGTTCACATGTTGCTCTTCCACTCCTTCATTATCACATCATGGAGCTGGTGGATTATAATAATAATAATTTAGGTTACCCATATTTGAACGATTCATTTTAAAAACAGTGTTAAAGAGATAGTAACAGACACAATTGTAGCAATTTGCATGTTAAAAATACATGTTCAAAAATAATCAAAGCAAATCTTTAACCAGAAAATATTATTGAAATATACTAAACTCGCCCTTAGGTAAAGGCAGATTATCTTAGATATATTTAAATAGTTATAGGTATCATGTATCTAACTGTATGAAGTAAGACATTTTTCACAGTTTAATATGGATTGACTATGATTCCTCATATTGATAATTGTGGTTCTTTAGCACTTTCCCGGCATGTTTTCAATGGGCACATGGACACTACAGCAAGTTTGTATACTCTTCTAAACAACATAATAGAATATGGTTTAGCATTATTACCAGCTATTTGGCAAGAAACAAATGGGGACAGATCAATTTTTCCTAAGATTTATGGATTATTTCAACCAATGAAAATACTATGTGAATCTTCTAAAAAACCGAACGACAGGGCACTAAGTAGTAAGTGTACAGCCTGTATAAATGTAAATTTGCTGCCCCCTCAAAATAACTCAGCACACAGCCATTAATAGCTAAACCGTTGGCAACAAAAGTGAGCACACCCCCCTACGTGGAAATGTCCAAATTGGGCCCAAAGTGTCAATATTTTGTGTGGCCACCATTATTTTCCAGCACTGCTTTAAACCTCATGGGCATGGCGTTCACCAGAGCTTCACAGGTTGCTACTTGAGTCCTCTTCCACTCCTCCATGATGACATCACGGAGCTGGTGGATGTTAGAGACCTTGCACTCCCCCACCTTCCGTTTGAGGATGCCCACAGATGCTAAATAGGGTTTAGGTCTGGTGACATGCTTGGCCAGTCCATCACCTTTACCTTCAGCTTCTTTAGCAAGGCAGTGGTCGTCCTGGAGGTGTGTTTGGGACCGTTATCATGTTGGAATACTGCCCTGTGGCAACCTGTGAAGCTCTGGTGAACTCAATGCCCATAAGGGTTAAGGCAGTGCAGGAAAATAATGGTGGCCACACAAAATATTGACACTTTGGGCCCAATTTGGACATTTCCACGTAGGGGTGTACTCACTTTTGTTGCCAACGGTTATTTTGAGGGGACAGCAAATTTACACTGTTATACAGGCTGTACATTTACTACTTTACATTGTAGCTGAGTGTCCTTTCTTCAGTGTTGTCACATGAAAATATATAATAAAATATTTACAAAAATGTGAAAGGAGTACTCTTTTTTGTGAGATACTGTACTTGCTCCTCCTCGTCCCTTAAACACTGGTATATCACATAACAGAGAAATTCTTTAGTTGGATAACTCTCCACAATCCATATGGTAATTCATGGGCTTCTTTATGAGGCAGTCAACTTAAAATATTGCAAAATAATATACATACTGTTGCTCTTTTGGATGGTTCCTTCTGTTGATGGGCCTTCTAATCGGTCAATCATAGACATATTGAGAATGCTGAAAGCTAATTTAACATGACATGTGCATGCACATAAGCACACTTAGAATTTCCACAAAGTGGTTGTGCAACAGCTAGTGATTTGCATCCTCTACCAGGTTGGTATCTTTACAGATTATTCAATCTAAAAGCCGGTGATTTAAAAAAATAAACTGTCTCATACTCTATCAGTGGTAGTCTATATAGCATCAGTAGCCTAATCATGACCTTCAGTCCCTTTATTGTAGACCTCCTCATTACATTTGCCATTAATTTCGGTTCTCCTTCCCATTATACTCAATATATTAAAATAATTATGTTTTTATTTCATTTTAATATGAATTCCTCATCTTTTCAATTTATTATATGGAAGTGCTTAATAAAGATTTGAGTGTGTCCTAAGTTATTTAATAAAGCACATACATTCAAAGGCTAAATTGTTCTTTTAATCATCATACATTTTTTCTATGTTCTTAAATTGGTTGTTAATGAAGCAGCTTTGATTAGTTTTATTGTAAGAAAAATATAAAGAAATAACAAAATGTCATTATGCATTTTGTCTGGAAGACATGAAATATTTTTTTGAAAAGTATGAGCATATACTATGGCTTTCTTGCATAAATAAAATTTATATTGAAAACATGTTATGATCTTCACTGAGGGTTTTAAAAAAATATTTTTTTTTCATAAAAAATGCTAATGCTTTTTTAAAAGTTTTAGAAACTCTATTCATGTTTGGGTTACCTATCCAATTTTATTGGCCATATAGGTGTATTATACAGCAATTATTTGTGATTGATACTATATTTATGTGATACATGTACACTCAGGAGGAATGTAGTACTCTTTTTGTTTTTTTCAGACATGTCCCACGTGGCACCAGAATGAGTGGGAGAGTATGTTCCTTCAATCTATTGGCCCCTGCAGCACTCACATATGGTGGCTTTCACTTCAGTCACACACCAAGACCTAGTAAGAAGCAAGGTGAAGGTGTGGGCGTATTACTTTTCTCTTGCTGCACATTTCACTGCATACCTCTGGTTCCCTCCCTCCAATTCGCATCTTTTGAAATTCACACTACCTGCCTCTTCTCAACCATCTCAACCAAGTTGCTGTGATTTATTATGTGCCTGAACCATCCTCTCCATTTCTAGATAATTTTGCCTCCTGCCTTGCCCATTTTCTCTCTTTGGACATTACATTCACTTGTTCTTGGGGATTTAACATTGCCACTGACACACCCACCTCCACAGCATCCACACAATTACTTTCACTTAGCCTCTAACAATGGACAGAATCACAAATTGACAATTATGGACACTCCCTTGGCCTTATTTTTTGCTAGTCTCTGCACAGTCTCCAATTGTATAATCTCCCCACTCCCTCTATTGGACCAACACCTTGGAAACCTGCAGTCTTACCACATTTTCCACTTCCTGCCCTTCTTCAATCCCTACCACCAGAAACCAGCAAGCTCTTGACCCACAAAGTTCCAGTGTAATACAACCCCTTCTCAGCCCCCTACCTGATAATGCGACCTCACAGCACAACATGACAGTAACTTTCACCTTTGACACTCTTGCCCCCATTACCATAGGCAGATGCCGATACACAAACATGCTAATACACTGCTGAACGACTATGGAGGAAATCTCGCACATCAGCAGATTTTCTCCATTACAAGTTTATTTTGCCCCTACTTCTCTGCCCTCAATCAAACATCACTACTTCTCAATAGTGATGTCGCGAACATCAAATTTTAGGTTCGCAAACAGCGGACGAGAACTTCCATCAAATGTTTGCGAACGGGCGCACCCGGTGAACCGCCATAGACTTCAATGGGCAGGAGAATTTCAAAACCCACAGGGACTCTTTCTGGCCACAATAGTGATGGGAAAGTTGTTTCAAGGGGACTAACACCTGGACTGTGGCATGCCGGAGGGGGATACATGGCAAAACTCCCACGGAAAATTACATAGTTGATACAGAATCTGGTTTTAAGCCATAAAGGGCATAAATCACCTAACATTCCTAAATTGTTTGGAATAACATGCTTTAAAACATCAGGTATGATGTTGTATCGATCAGGTAGTGTAAGGGTTACAACCGCTTCACAGTAACAGACCAATCTCCCCGTTTAATGCACCGCAAACAACCGCAAACAGTCCCTTTGCACAACCGCAAACTCCCCATTTACACAAGGTTGGATACCAAGCTAGCCATGTCCCGTTCCTTGTCCTCACTGATGTCATTGAAGGTCTCTTCCTCCACCCAGCCACCAAGGGCCCCCGAAAGGTGACAACAAGCTCCCTGGGACGCCTGCTGTGTTTGGTCTTCCACCTCCTCAAAGCCACCTTCCTCCTCTGACTCCTCTTCTTCAGACTCCTCTCCCTGCGTTGCCTCTGTCTGCATTATTATAAGGTGTGTACTGTTAAGTAGTACTATTCCTATCGGTTTAATCCCTGTTACGTCCACTATTAGGGGACGTGTATTTGGCATTGATTTTTGAATAGGGAGATGGAAAAAGATGCTTGGTCAAACCTCCTACTTCAAATTTGGGGCACTGCATGTGCAATCTATGGTGCCACCAGAAATGAGTGTCACTGTGCACTGGCAAAAGTTGGCAGAGTAGATGCAATAGGCTTCACACACACGCCTGTAGGCAGGCAATTGCTATTCAATCTATTATAGTCAAAAAAGTGTTGTTTTATGTCACTGTACACTACGGTTGCACCAGATATGACTTATCCCTGTGCACTGGCAAAAGTTGGCAGAGTAGATGCAATAGGCTTCACACACACACCTGTAGGCAGGCAATTGCTATTCAATC